>NAGG01000700.1:0-38775 GCA_003031705.1 Calonectria naviculata | reverse complement strand
CCCCCCCCCCCCGTTTTTTGGCCTGTTTGAGGGGCCACATCATCACCCCTTTGCCTGCTGCGCCCGACTCCGATCGTCCGACCTGCAAGCGCACCTGGTTACGTCAGCCTCGCCTGCACCACTCAACGCCTAGCACCGGCCCAGCACCTACTGTACCCGTGCGCCCGGTCTTTTCTGTCGCATCTTTGCGCATCGCATCGCATCGCCTCGCCTCACTTGTCTTTCTTTTTTGTTGCGCTCCTGTCGCAACACATATTCGATCCTTCCCTTGAGCACCCTGTATAGGGCATGCTATGTTCCGATTCTGGACATCCGATCCCCGGGGAAGCGACAAGCTCGAGACGCCACAGCCGATTGCGGACCTAGTCAAGCCACACCATCCCACCATACTGCCCGGCACCACGTCGATAACGTCCTCCAACGTGCAGTCTCCCAAGAGGAGGCGGCAGAGTGTCGACGACTTGGATGAGTCGCCCACTCGTGCCGCACCCGCTAAGCGGGTAAAGACCGATTCCGATGCTCCCAGCGACTCCCCCACGATATGCGACGCGACGGCGCATTCGACAAACCTGGTCGCTGACCTCGAATCGGCGCGCGATGAGATCCGCCATCAGTTTGGCCTCGAGATCCTGCTCAAGCATGACGAACTAAGGCTCATCAACCAAGAACTTGCTAAATGCCAGGTTGCTCTCGAGCAGTTGCGACGATGCCATCTCATTCCGTATCCCGTCAACTGTCCCACTCCCCAACAAATGCTTGATGTGAGCGCCGGCAAAGGCCCTGCTCTGAAGTCCCACCCGGGTGAACCTGTACCCCGATGGGCGGCTCCTTTTGGTGTTGTCGATGGGCCGTATGCGCGACACTATGCCAAGTGGCTAATTCCGGATCCCTCGTTTGATGGGATCCAGCCCGAGTGGCAGTTCACTCCTGAGGCGGCGCGCGCCAGAGCTTCGTTCACAGAAGGACGAACGACGAGAAACAGCTTCGCAGATGTTGGAGGTGCTCTCAAAGGTCGTTCTTCTCGTGGCCTGGCCGGCCAAAAACTCCAAGCTCTGTCCAGCGGCTATCCACAGCCAAAGGAAAAGGCTGGTCCTTGCATTTTGAAACGTGCGGATGGAAAGACTGTGAAGCTAGTCTGCATAGACTGCAACCGTGAAAACTTCTCGAGTACCCAGGGTTTCATCAACCATTGCCGTATTGCCCACAAGCGAGACTTTAAGAGCCATGAGGAAGCAGCTGTACACAGTGGCCACCCCATCGAGGTCAATGAAGGAGGTGGCATTGTTGGAGAGGAAAAGGCCCCGGCAACTGCATCGGCCCCGGCTCCAGTTTCGATGTCGACCTCAGCTTCGACCTCCACCCCCGTGCACCCATTTGCCCGCCCTGACATGACTGAACAACAAGCCTACGTCGCCCTTCGATCGAGGATTCAAGCCTCCCTCGAGCTCTACCACCAAGGCAAGCTGCCAGGTGTGACCTGCATCCCAACCCTTCCCACAGAGAGTGCTCCCAAGGACCAAGGCAAGAAGGCTGGCACCCTCGACTTGGCACCGGATATGCCTCATCTCTCGCGTCTTTTGCAGAGCCGGAAGTTTGACGGCAATCTCCATGACATAGTCGCAGACGCGAAGACGAAGGAGGACCTTGATGATTTCGCCTATGGCGAAGAATCGGAAGTCGCCGAGTCTCCTGTAGAAGGTGGCGACGTGAATGTTCCCTCGGCCGTTCGCACTCCTGTTGTGATGCGTGTTCCCACGAGGATTGCTCAGTCCCCCACGCCTGTTGGTTCTGCCGGACGTCCTGCAAGCAGCAAAGGACGCGCTCCTCCCATCTCTTTTGTTACACCGTCGAGCTCGGCAATTGGCCTAGGCGTAAAGCACGGCCCTAGCACCATGCTCTCTGACGAGGACATGGATATGGAGGACGCGGACCTGAGTCCTAACACCTTGGTTAGCAACAACGCGCCTTCTCTGGTTAGTGACGACGGGGAATACGATGACTCTGACGACGGATCTTCCGTTTCAGAGGGAAGTGATAACCTCGGGGCTGAATCCGTTTCCGATGTGGCCGAGATCACGCTGGACGATGAGCAAGACCCTCGGTCATTGCGGCGTGGATCAAGCGGAGTGTCCGGCACCGTGCGGCTTCGTAAAGAAGATCCTAAGCATGTTACTTTCATCACACCTGTCAAGAACAGCGCGAGAGACCGTCGGCCTCGAAGGGTGTAACAGCACCTTGATGACATTTAGAAAGCGTTCCTGCGAACACTTCTACCCCTGCACATATTTCTCTTAACAACATTCAGGCGTTTATGAAACTCGCCAATTGTTGGATTCCTCTTTCTTCTTGGACCGCCGTCATTTCAACATTATCAAATTTTAGTTAAAACGAGGCCTTGTTCTTCTCTTCTCCTTGGGCAGTTAACGTGGTTTGAAGCAAGGACGACCACAAAGTTTCAATGCGTTATACAAAGGGACGCTGAAAATGGGGCGTCATCTGGATCTGGGGGTATGGAAGGGGTGGTTCTTTTTTTATTTCTTTTTGCGAGCACTTTGTTTTAGAGAATCACGGCTTTCATCATTCAGGCGCTATGGGAGACGAGATGGCTTGAGGGATGATGGATTTTGCTTTTGCTACTTGTTTCAAACTTCTCGTTGTCATTTTACTCTCATGACTCTTAAGAGAGAAGACGAGAAGTATACGGATTTTGTATGATCGGGGGGGAAATAGCCCACACAGAATGGCTCTCTGTATCTTTGTCTGTGTGAGTGGTAGCTGATGAATTAAAAAAAAAAAAACAAGCAAACAAAAGCTCAAATTGAGCCTCAGCCAATCACACTCGCTCGTGCAACATGTTTCACCCCTGGAACGTTGTCTGGTCACTACGCTAAACTAGCCACTGAGAACACGCCAACATCACACTAGTCCAACGCAAATCACTGTACAGACCGGAGGTCATGTTCGAGCTCTATGTGCGTCTCAGTGCAAAGCAAACTAGTCACGTTCAATTGAAAAACAATAGGTATAGTATAATCCACGATCTTTTTGCTCGTATTATTAATTAAAGTCGGTTACATTATATACTCTTTCCCAAAACCCATGCCCATGATATATGCCAGATCCCCCATGTCACGTCAAAAACCATTTACAGCATAGCAGCAACGACACCGGCAACGGCAAGAAGGATGCCGCCAGTGTTGCGGGCCAGGTCGGCAGCGCTGTTGTCAGTGCTGCTGGGCTCAACAACCTGGTCGGTAGCGGTGGCAGAGTCGGTGGTGGTGGCATCAGCGGTGGCCTTGGTAGCAGCAGCCGTCTTGGTGGCGGTGTTGGTGTTGGTGCTGGAGAAGGCAGAGCAGTAAGGGCCGGAGGCAGCACCGACGCTGGCAGCGCTGGGGTCGTCGGGGCAGTTGTTGTAGCAGCTGGTGGATGTCGTGTTAGTGAACGTGCTCGGAGAGGAAATGGAACCCAATTGGGGTTACTTACGTAGCAATAGCCTGCCAAGCGTAGCAGAGACACTCGTTGTCAGTGGCCTTGCAGTCGTCCTTCTATAATGGCGTGTTAGTCAATGTCCAGGCGCGTGCGATTTAATTTGTGGCGTCGTGGAAATGAGGGCGAGTCACGTCGCGGTGACTTCGTTCACGATCCACATTCCCCTTCGAGATCGGGCGTTCCGTACCTTCTTGGTGGTGCTCTGCAGGCAGTCGTCCAGGATGTACTGGGCCTTGCAAGAAGAGGTGCTGCTGGGGGCGGCAGCGGAATCACTGGTGGTGGCGGCAGAGACGCCGGCGGCGGCAAGGAGAGCGAGAGGGAGGAAGAACTTCATCTTGGCGGATTGGGGTTTGTTGGTTGAGGGATGTGATGTAAGAGGATGAAGTGGAGATTTCGTTTGGAGAGAGGCGAGTGAGGATGGAGAGTGGGAGAGAGAAGTGCTTGCTGACAGAGATCGGGGGGACGAAGTTTTTATTTATTGTACCGTCTCGGGGAATGGGATATTAGGTAGGGGAAGTTATGCATCGATTTCCCGTCCGTCACTCCCCCGGTGGCTCGCCCCGGCCTGGATGTGGAACCACCCCGGCCGCCCCACTGCGACCAATCCGCCACAGGGAAGTGGAAAAGAAAAGGTTACCGTCTTAGCTTGGCTCGTCTAGTCCTTGTCGGGCCAGGTCCATCGTCTCGTAGCTTTCCTCCTCTCCGTAGCACGGCCCCTTCGCCGCCAGAAGCCCAGACCAGGCTGACTTTGATATTACACAATACATCCATCCTTCCAGGGGGCGCACGGAACCTGACCCAATTGCTGAGGTCTCAATATCTGGGGGCAGGCTAAGTCTTGCCGGCCTGTGTTCAGCCCTTTCGGCTGCATTTCCCCATCATTTCAGTCATGTTTTCTTCTTCTTTCTTTTTTTCATGGTGCCGTGTGTTATTGTTCTGGGCTAATTTTCCGTTTCCTTCAGCAATGGTCTAGAACATGGCATGATGCAATGAAGGAGCGGCGAGGCAAAGGGTCACCGCTCGGTCTCATCGTCTCGCACCCAAAACGGCCGCTCACTTGAGGCTCGTCCTGTGGCCTAATTCAGGCCTTTTCTGACACCCAGGCACGGTAGCGCACTATTTTTCTGACTCGTTCGTTATACGAAGTGCACCATGATATGTACGAGGTTTTAGCCATGCGGCTGCACCTCATGATGGCAGAGAAACAATGGCGCATTGCATTAGTGCCGTGAAGAAGGGGGTGGTTGCGAGTGGGCTTGGCCGCCCCCCTGGCAACTGGCCCCACCCTTTTCGGCTCGAAGGTGCGGACAAGGTCGTTGAATTAGGTTGCTCGACCCTCGGCGAGTGGAGGATTATCACCAGGGTGTTTCGGCCGTGAATGATCCGTGGCCATATCCCACCCCTTGTCCGTGGACTTGATGATCTGAGCAGCTCAATATCGGTGCAACACATGGACACCGCCAGAAGGGCTCGGTGACTTCAGTTGTTAATCTCAGGCGCGAAATGGGGTGCGCAGGTTCGCTTGAGACAGGACGGATGGCTTGGGCAGGGGTTGTCGAGCTATGGTAGGACGGATGCGACCATGGTGCTGTCGCTGGATCGCACCTTTACCTGATGCTGATGTGTGGCTGAACCAGGGCCCCCCATCCTCAGGGCAGATCTCTATGCCCCGAATTAATTATCATTCAACTGAACCGTTGATTAGACAGCCACTGTTTGATGAAGGCGCTTCGTGGTCTTTCTCTTGCCGTTGTCAACTTCGGGCCCTTTCTGCCGTGCCGTGTCTAATGTGATAAGCAGCCCTTTCAGTCAAGCGCCGCCGCCATCTCGTGCCCTCCCATGCACCCGTCCATCATGGTGATTTTTTTTCTTTGGTGGCCGCGGTACGGCTGACCCTGGACCGGATGCCACTTCGCGACGTGTCTATGATACGTCGTGTATCCTGTCTCCGTGGGCAACCTTGCCAAAAAGAACCAACCTCCGCACTATTGGAATCTGCCAGCGCAACTCGGCTTGTTCCACCAAGGATTTTGCCTGCGCGCGTTGGCCGCCCCAAGGTGCGAGACCGCTGGTTGGTTGCCAGGGGCAAAAGCACAGCTCAAGCGCCACCGCTGCGAGTGGGAACTATCTTTTGTTGGCTTTCAAGGGGGCAGCTCTCCGAGGGCCTGGTTGGGCGTTTTGAGTCTCGTTTGGCACCGCCGCTCGGTCAATAGCCATGACAGGATTGTCTCGAGTGGCACCCAATGATCCACTGTGGTGGTTTGCCATATTCATGCCGACTTCCCGATCCAGCCCTTGGGATGCCATCACCTGGGAGGAAGAGGGAACCGGAGGGTTCCAGTCGCTCGTATTCTGGTTCGCCAATGGGGCGGCTGTTGCCACGGAGGAGCCCACAGAGGAGCCGCCTGCCTGCAGGCCAGTGTTTTTTTTTTTTTTTTTTAGGCCGATACAACCGGTGGCCTTATCGTATCTAAATTTATCGACTGGGGTGATATGATACGAAATTCGGCTGGTCGGTCAGCAGCCGGCTGGCCTGAGCAAGGGATATGGCGGCGATGACAATTAATTCTTTTGTTGCCCCGCGTGGACAAGGCAGTTGGTTGAGCTACCACCTCAACATCCTTTCAACGACGAGGGAAACAGTGCCATCAGCAGAGGCTGGCTGAAGACTGACAATCATCGCGTCGCTAACCAAACAACGCCGTCATGCCAACCTCATGCAGCCTCGCCTGCATTGCATGTACCAAATACAGTAGTGGCTAAGGGCTTGACCAAGAGCCATTGTCATCCCTCCCATGTGGGAGTGAGCCCGCCAACCAAAGCCTTCCAGACAGCCATCTCACCATGACCGCTCGACCACATGTCCAGTCCAACTTCCTGTCCAGCCAGCATGTCGCCAAAAACTAGCTATGCACAGCGTGCAAGAGCTCATACGCCGTAGTAAAAAGACACTGCATTGTGGGAGGTTGTATACAATGCACCTTGAAGCATCTCGGACACGATCATCCGGCCATTTCTAGGTGCATCCAAAGATGCCTACATGCCATGATGGTTGATGCCTTGGATGAAACCAGGGTAAATCAAGTTTGAAATCAGGCAGACAGATTTCGCCAGGGGTTAAAAGACGATGTACGTTCAAGAAGAGTTGGGGGGGAGGACATATTACAGAAGACACGAGGAAACAATTCATCCATCGTCAGAAAGCTGGCTGTCTGTGTAAGTGGCTTCCCGCGTACATCGTACAATCACGGAGCTAAGCTGTCGGAAGCTCGTTTTGGCGTGGATGAAAGCCGCCCACTGGTAGTGCCCCGCTTACGCTGTCACAGAGCTCCAGCATCTGACGTACGTACTGCGCAACCACCTCTCCTGTGCCCCTCCAACGACTCCGTACTCACAACGCTCCCTCACCATCACCGATACCCATCTATCGACATTGCATCGATACTTCCCCCCGGCCCAGCTAGCCACCCTACCGCACCTGCATCCCATCTCCTGCCGCCAACATGGCTGCCCCCTCCATTTCCCTCGAGCGCATCCTTGGCGCCGTGCCCCTCACCACCCGAGGCTCGCCCACACAGCTCTCCGCCGACTCCAAGGGCCAGCGGATAGCTTATCCTGTATGTCTTGCTACTACGTGTCTTACTTATCCCGGAGCTCTGCCAGCTCATTGTTTCTTGTTTGCTTTAGTGCGCCAAGTCCATCTTCGTCCGCTCCATCGACGACCCCTCCGACTGCAAAGAGTACACCGGCCACACCGCCACCACAACAGTTGCCCGGTTCTCACCCAGTGGCTTCAAGGTTGCCAGTGGTGATTCCACTGGCATGCTAAAGGTCTGGGAACCCGAGAACATTACAAACACGAATGGAGAATATGGAATCATCGCCGGTCGCTTGAACGACATTGCCTGGGATGGCGAGTCTCAGCGTATTATCGCTGTTGGCGATGGCCGCGAACAATTCGGACGATGCATCACGGCTGACAGTGGAAACTCTGTCGGTGAAATCATTGGCCATTCCAAGTCCGTCAATGCCGTCGCCATGAAGCCCCAGCGGCCCTTCCGCGCAGCCACCGTTGGCGACGACGGCAACATGGTCTTTTACCACGGTGCCCCCTACAAGTTCAACAGCAAGAGCACCAATCATACAGGTTTCGTGCTTGGTGCCGCTTACTCCCCAGACGGAAGCACTCTGGTAACCGTCGGCGCCGATAAGAAGATTCATCTGTATGATGGAAAGACGGGCGAGCACACGAAGGAGGTTGGTGCGGGAGAGCATACCGGCAGCATCTTTGCCGTGTCATGGTCGCAAGATGGAAAGAAATTCGTAACTGCGAGTGCAGATCAAACAGTCAAGCTCTGGGATGCCGAGGCCGGAACCGTCATCCAAACTTGGAAGTTTGGCGATGGCGTCAGTGTTTCCGACCAGCAGGTTGGCGTTGTCTACCCTCACGGCCGAACAGACGGCCTTATTATCAGCATAAACCTTGATGGCAACCTCACCTACTTGAATGAGGGTAAACCTGATCCCGTCAGGGTCGTGTATGGGCATAGCAAGCCTATCAACGCACTAGCCTCTGCCTCTGATGGCAAGGGTGCTGATCTATGGTCTGGCAGCGTGGATGGACGTATTTGCCATTGGGATGTCAAGTCTGGAACCTCTTCCCTCGTCGATGGCCAAGGTCACACCAACAATGTTGCCCAAATTGCTACTGATTCGGGCAAGGCTTACAGTGTTGCTTGGGACGATACGCTCAAGCTCATTGATGAGTCTGCCAAGACCTTCTTAGGAACGTCTGCGAAGCTGCCTGCGCAACCAAAGGGTGTCAGTTCAAACGGCGGTCTTGTCTATGTCGCCACCTACTCGGGAGTGTCAGTTTACTCCAACGACAAGTTGCTGAAGGAGCAGTCCCTGGACTACACTCCCGGTGCTATTGCTGCGTCTGGCTCGTTCGTGGCTATTGGTGCCGACCAGAACTCTGTGCGCATTTACAAGACTGACTCCAGCGGAAGCCTGGAAGAAATCAAGGCACTGGCCAACCCAACTGGTACCATCTCTGCTCTGGCCTTCTCCAAGGACGGATCTCATCTGGCTGCTGGTAACAGCGTTGGAAAGATTTACGTCTACAAGACCGATAGCTGGGAGCTCGTGGCAGACCGCTGGTCGGCTCACACTGCCCGAGTGACCTCAATTGCCTGGGACGACAGCGGTGCATACGCCGCTAGTGGCAGTCTTGATACAAACGTGTTTGTCTGGTGTTTGGAAAGTAAGAACCAGGGAAAGCGAATCAAGGCCCCCAATGCCCACAAGGATGGTGTCAACGGAATCACCTGGGTCGCTGGTGGAAAGGTGGCCAGCGCAGGTGGAGATGCCTCTATTAAAATCTGGAACGTCCAGAACTTGCCATAGGGAATTCAGCGATGGTCCATAAAATGAATGACGATAGACACTGGATATGAAGAAGTAAAATATGAAGTTAATAAAGTCGAAGACTGAACTGAACCGTCAAGTGTCAACCCCAGAACGCCTTTACCTGGTAGATATGCTGCTATTAATGATGTGATCCCGCACAAATGCTACCCTGTAGTCCAGATGAAACCCTTTGAACACACACATTGTCAGTCCAAGTCACCAAGAGCAGGTCCCATGAGATTCATCCCCTAATCATGAGCCATATGGGCGTCTTCCTCTTTAGCCACTTCTTCAACGTCGATGCTCCAAATGTGAACACTCTCATTTGTCTCCTTGGAGACCTTGTTCGGCGGCCAGCGGGACTTGTTATCCTCCCAGAGCAAATCCGCCTTATGGATGGCTTCTTTGAGGTCATCTAGCCTAGAAAATCATTGTGAGAGGCACTAGGTTGTCATGGGTCTGTGAAACATACTGGCTGGTGCTCATGATGGCGTAGCCCTCCTTTTGTAGGTGCTTGGCCATTTCCGCCTGGTGGTTGTCCAGAAGCTCGGTGTTGGGAACCACCACGAGAGGCAGACCTAACTTCCATGCATCTAGGATGGTGCCAGTGCCTGAACCACATGGCGTGAGCATAAATATTATACAGTTAGCATACGTCCAACTCACCCGAATGTGAGATGACCAATCCCTGCTGTCGTTTCCCGTCGATTGGCTTGCACAACGTCATTTCTTCCTTCATGAGATTCTTACTAGACTCAAAAACAGAAACCTTGAGACCGGAGGGGACATCATCCCTGCGTGACTCTAGGTCCGCCGTCGCCCAGGGCACGTCCGGCCCGCATTGTACATGGAGCTCGGTGAAGCCCTGCGAATTGAGGAACTTCCAGAAATCCGGCTGCAGTGCGGTTTTGGTCAGCGTCTTAAAACCGACGGTAGCGCCGACTGTTACCAGACAGTAGCGTTCCATCAGCCCGAAAACTTCGTCTTATGGTTTTTGGGAAGTGAGGGTTAAAGGATGCAAACAAGGGAACCATGAAAGCTATTCAATAAGAGACACCGCGTCGTGTAAGCGGTATAATTAGCCGGCGTTTTACCACGGCGAGCAAACGGGTGGGATGTCTCTTCGGTGAATGGCAAAACCTCGGTGCTCTATTGGCAGTTGCCATTTTGGTAGCCAAATTTTTGAAAGCTCACGCAACATCTCTTGTGGATGAGGAACCGGTGCAGCCATTGCCCCTCGACCGACTCAAAATGGCCTCAACATCGGCAGCCGCAAGGCTATGTCTTTTGGCGTGCCGCAGGGCGCCTCGCATCCAAGGAATTCCCCGGGCGCAACGAATTGTGCGACAATCGCCCGTTACCCACCGATCTTTCACCACCTCGACGATACGATGGAAGCGTGAGCAGGATGGCGAGGGCGAGGAGGATGCCGACGACATGGCGCCAATTGAATTGAAGAAATTGGATGCCGCACTCAAGGACTCTCTCACCCCGGAGGGACTGAAGCAATTGGACGAAATTGCCAAGGAGAATGGTTTCAACTCAATTGACCAGTACATCGAGGATGCCCTCGAGAGCACGCCAGGCTGGGCTTCAGAGGATCGAATCGTGGCAGAGGATCTGATGAAGGATGACAAGGGAGAGAAACCCAACAAGCAGTCTTTCTGGTTCGACGAGGAGGATCCCGAGACCAACACCGAGGAGCTCGACGAGTTTGACGAAGACGACATTACTTCTATGGCGCACGGAAAGCTCGACCAGGTCCGAGAGATGAGAAACTACGCTCGACTGGCAGTGTGGGAAATGCCTCTGCTTTCCAGTAAGTGATTCACTGATTGAATGGGCCCATGTTCTCTCGCGACTAACACCACACAACAGAGCTCGCCAAGCCGTTTGTACCCCCCGCCCAAGGCGAGGTCCTCCGATGGCGCTACACTTCATACATGGGAGAATCACATCCCGCTGAGAAGAAGGTGGTGGTGCAGTTCGCACCCCGCGATCTCAAACTCACTCCCGTCCAAACCGAGAAGCTCAAGAAGCTTGCCGGTCCTCGCTACAACCCCGAGACTAAGCTCATCAAGATGAGCAGCGAAAGCTTCGAGCACCAGGCCCAGAACAAGCGCTATCTATCGAACCTGGTTGACGACTTGATCGCCGCCGCCAAGGATCCCAAGGATACATTCGCGGATGTGCCCCTTGACCTGCGCCACCACCAAATTCAGAAGAAGCCCAAGTTCCCCAAGGAGTGGCGTCTCACTTCCGACCGAGTTAACCAGCTGGCCAAGCAGCGTGAGGCTGATGCCTTGCTGGATCTGAACAAGGCCGAGGGCGGCCTGCTCATCAACGGCGTCCAGATGATTGAGGATTTCCAGATGAAGAAGGCCCTCGAGGACGAGAAGAAGCAGAAGGTTGCCGAGATGGTGGCCGCACCCGTCAAGGGGGCCGGAAACCGCGCACGAAGATGAACGCTTTGATGGGGATAACGATTTTGAGCTGACGGCCTTCCGTTGGATATGTGTATTATAACGCTAGAGTGGCGGGACATGTACAGGGGCGTGCGTGCTTGTACGATGTAGGTTTACAGGGGCATTCAACAAAAATATGCATGTACATTGATGCGGGATGAGTAAACACTTGACTCTAAACAGTTGGCGGATCACTGTGACGATTATGTGTGGTAATTGTGACTGAACGTGCGGATTGAATTGAACCAGCTTTGCGTTCGAGGGCCAATAGAAGACACAAAACTCACAATTCCAAAGATGATTCTACAACACCAGTGTAATTGCCCACGTGCATTTGTGTCATACCGCGCCGTCGGGTGATGGCTTGGAACGGTATGCGTATCGCAAGGCTTTCAAAGACCAAGTGATGGTCAGATAGATCTCCTAACCACCGAAATGGAGGGCAAATGTAACTTTCCCCGCAACACGGCGTCCAATAGTGCCTCGTCCAGGAACCGGGTGACAGAATAAGGGGAACGGAGTGATGAACCCGTCTCCGACTCGTCACTGTACTAATAGTAGCAGTCAATGGATCGAACTTATTACCAATACTCGACCGCTGCGACCGTCAAAGTTGACCAAAATACCAGAAAAGTAGGTGCAGCGCTGTAATGTTCTGCTCCAACATCAATAATTCAAATGAGTGAATCAGTCCTTTTTTTTTTCTTTGTCTCTCGTTGCTTGCCGGTCCATCAAGGCCCAACATTCAGGAATATTGTAAATGAACGGGCTAATGATCTCCCCTCCCCCCTGTCAGGGCCCGTGCAACAGGTGGCCCCTCCGGCGAAGGTACCGAGGCACATTGAAGAATTAAGGTGTTTGGCGCACATACGAATGGCATATGATGTATCGAGCCGTGCCTGGGGGACATCTGCTCGTTTAGCACACGTACCCCTCCTTGGCTTCCTATTTTGTCAACTCCTTCGGCCTTGTTGTTCATCCGCTTCATCCGGTTGTCGCTGGGTGTTTATATGTAACCAGGCTGCCCATCAAAGGGGCCATTTATTTTTTTTTAGACTCGGGATCAGAACATCGATTTTACTGCTTCGCTCTAGCTTCAACGCCACGACCAAAGCTAAGAAAGGACCCCACGTGAAATCACCGGATCAGTCGCGACCGTTCCTGTCACAGGGCCCAGGAACGTGCAACCGTAAAGTCCAGACTCGGGGCGTTTGGGAAAACCATTTACCCCCCCGTCTTGTCATTTTGCATCTTGCCAAGCCCAATCCCTGCTTCTGCAGCCCGTTCTCATTCTTTCCCTTGTCCAAGCTTCGCCAGCTACAAATTGCAGACAAGCTGCAGCTGCCTCGAAAGTTGGAACCATTCGCAGCTTAGTACACTTCGTGCCGTTGGCTCACCCCTGGCTCTATTCAACGTCAGCACTAGATACAACACCCCCCCAAAGGCTTGGCCGCTCGTCTCTAGAAAATCAGCACGTCAACACCGGCCATCATGGATGCAGATACGTCAAAGTCATCCATCCCTGCCTTTGAGCACACAGGTCTCGATGACATTCCCGAAATTGTTACTCAGCTGCGGACCACGTTCCGCTCTGGCCGCACCAAGGACATCCAGTTCCGCCTCGTGCAGCTGCGCAGGCTGTACTGGGCCATCGTGGACAACACCCCTCTCATGGAAGAGTCCCTCATGAAGGACCTCCACAAATGCAAATATGAGTCGCACCTCTCCGAGATTGACTGGTGCAAGCGCGAGTGTCTGGACCAGATCAACAACATTGAGAAGTGGGCCAAGGACGAACGCATCGTCAACGAACCCCTCGAGTTCAAAGTTATGAAGTTCCGTATCCGCCACGAACCTCTTGGTGTAATCCTGAACATCGGTGCTTACAACTATCCTTACCAGCTCAACTTGACAGCGGCCATCGGTGCCATTGCCGCCGGAAACTGTGTGGTTCTAAAGGCTTCGGAATCATCCCCTCACTCTGCCATGGTTATTAAGAAGATTTTCGAAGAGGCTCTGGACCCGGAGTGCTACGCCTGCGTCAATGGCGCCGTGGCTGAAACCCAGGCTCTCCTAGACCAAAAATGGGACAAGATTGCTTTTACGGGAGGCAAGACCATCGGCAAGATCATCGCCCAGAAGGCCGCCGAAACCCTCACTCCCGTCCTCCTTGAGCTTGGTGGCCAGAACCCGGGCTTTGTCACCAAGAATGCCAACTTGAAGGTGGCAGCCCGGCGGTTGCTCTGGCAAAAGGTACTCAACGCTGGCCAGGTCTGCATGTCGCACAACTACATCCTCGTCGAGCGCAGCGTCCTTAACCCATTCCTGGAAGAACTGAACGCCCAACTGCGTGTTATGATGCCCAATGGTGCCAAAGAGAGCCCTGACTATGCTCGAATTGTCAACGAACGCCAGTTTGATCGTATGAAGAAAATGCTCGATGCTAGCACAGGCAAGATTGTCCTCGGCGGTTCTCTAGATAGATCAGATCTCTTCATTGAGCCAACCGCTGTTCTTGTTGACGATATTCAAGATAGCATGATGGCTGAAGAGTCTTTTGGTCCCATTTTCTCCGTCATGGCTTTTGATAACCTTGACGAGGCTATTCAAATTGCAAATGAGGTTGATCCCACACCCCTAGCTCTCTTTGCCTTTGGTACGGACGCCGAGGCCCAGAAAGGTGAAATCAGATATAATTGCCCAATATCTTGTTGTTCGTACTAATTCGTCACAGTTTTTGACAATGTTACTTCCGGCGGCGCAACTGTCAACGACTCCTTCTTCCACTGCCAGATCCCCCAGACTCCCTTTGGTGGTGTCGGTCAATCTGGCACGGGCAACTACCACGGTTACTACTCCTTCAAGGCCTTCAGCCACGCCCGCACCATCGCCAAGACCCCGGGCTGGACCGAAGCTCTCATCCGCGTCCGTTATATGCCATACTCTTGGCCCCATCTCAAGCGCCTCCACATGATGAATGGCGCCAAGCCCGATTTTGACCGCGATGGCAACCAGACCAAGGGCTTAAAGTACTTCTTCGGACTTGTCCTTGGCCTCGGTGGCAACAGCTCTAAGGGCGCTCTGCTAAGGTGGGCTTTTCTCGTAGCGGCAGCCGCCATCTTCCGCGCCAAGACCGGTTCCATCGTCCCATGGCTGGCTAAGTGATTGCTTGGTGTAAACCAGCTGGCGGGGAGCGTGTCGGATGTGCGTTGTATATAAAAGTTTTGATGGCTGATGCTGGATCGACAGATGACCTGTGTTGGCCCCCAATGCCAACTAATGTATAGTACCTTTGTGTCTTTGTACTTTGATAGCTATTGTTCCCTGTTTAGGTTTTGAGGAACTGGGTAAAGTCACTTATAATCAACGGAACTGGTGCCGTGGCTAGGAGAAGGGCTTCTTAAAGGCCCCGGTCTATTGGTATCTCTCTCTCATTCAAATTTTTCTTTTGTTCCAATTCTCCCATTCGTTCCTCTGTACTCCATCTAGTGACCTGTCAAGGCCGAGGCTAGTCGGCGACCCTTTTCTCCGCCCAGATATAGATCATCATCCGTGCCTTCCCGTCCTAGTTCGACGGCTTCACTGTATCCCTTTGTGACCATTTCCTCGTCCACCTTCAGCCCATTCTCTACCAGGGCTAGAATGACGCTGCGGATCCTAGCAATCTCGCGCATCATCGACACATCGATAGAGTCGTTCTGGCTTGAGTAAACTTTGCTGCTCACGTTCTCCTCCATGCGGTTGATGCCGACCGACTCCGTGGCGGGGTCGCCCTCGATGTGCTTGCTGATCCAGATGTAGCCGTTGACACCCAGCAAGACGTCGACCTTGCCGCCGGCGTTGGCTACATCCATGGTCCAGACCTGGCGCTTGGCGCGGACGACACCGCTGCCGCCGCCGGTGCCCGAGACGCTGACGAAGACGCCGTTGCGCAGCTTGCCATACTTGAGCGAGCGCGTGTGCAAGCTGGCGGCGCCGTCTTGGTGCAGCTGCTGGACCTCGGCGACGACCAGGTCCCCTTCGGCGAAGAAGCTGCGGATCTGCAGCTCGTCAGTCTCGGTGCGCTTGCGCAGGATGCCGCCGGGGAGGTTGATGGCGGAGATCTGCAGGATGGCCAGCTGCGACGCGGCCACGTCGACGCGCCAGCGCTTGGCCTGCACCTCGACGATGCGCCCGACGACGAGGTCGCCAATCTCGGGCGTGTAGCGGGCCCGGAGCGGCCGCACCGAGAGGAGCTTGTTGGTCTTGGTGAGTGTCCCGGCCAGCGAGGAGGTGATGGATGATGAGTTGGGCAGGACATAGGTGCCATGGCCACTTTGTTTAGAGCAGTTAGCTGTTGCCCGTCAAGATGGAAATAATGGTTGGTAGTCATGACTTACCGCATCCACTGGGGATTTGAGGTGATCACGGTGCCGGGTGTGAGGATGTCTTCGCGGCCAACATCCGCGCCGCCGTTGGAGTCGGAGTCTGAGTCTGAGTCCGCCATTGCGGCCGGCCGCCTGGGCTGTGCAGCCTGGGGGCTGAGAATTGTGATGGGCATGGTGATATGAGAGGGAAGGATGAGAGGTGAGATGAGATTGCTGCAAGGCCAGGCCTCGCTATTGGGACAGCCCGCGAGTCTATGCGACCAGTTTCTTGTGTTGATCTGGTCGTGTTTAACGGCGAGTGGTTTGGATGTCAATCGAATCTTGTATGTGCTCTTTGTGCTGTTGTGCTGTTGTGCTGGTTGATGTAAAGTTGGTTCAAGATTCGAGGTGGGGCGCGAAGCCGAGTTTTCGGTGGTCTAGGGTGGGATGGATCGTCAGTGGTGCATCATCTCAAATTTGACCTCTCGAGCAGAACCAATTACTGTCGTCTAGAAATAATACTAGAACGAGTTTTAGCTTTTCGTTCCTTTGCTATCTTTTATGGAAAGTGAGAGAAAGAAAAAAGGGCTTGGTTTTTTATGTGTCCTTTCTCTTGAACATCTTCTGATTGGAGACTTGGTCTAAAGATAGCAGTTTTTCATACATATTTCAGGCAGTTGAACCTTAGTCGGCATTTACAAGTTACAGATATACTTCAATTTCACACTAGAACGTAGAAAATCTCGATACTACACATAACTGGACAAAACACAGCACGTGGTTCGTAACGTCATGCTGATATTTTCATGTGCATATGGTACATAATAATACAAGAATTCTCATGGCTCCCTAGCCAATTTTGCAATCCCAAACGCCTCATACACACGGTTTATCATGACATGACGATATGCCAATAGGCTCTTTGCGACCAAGTTGTGCAAGTCAAATGCGGTCCTTGAACAGTATTCGATATCAACCACTGACTCGACAACCCGCAGCTTTTATATCCTTTTTTTCAGACAACAGAGCGGAGATAATTTCGATTGCGAAATCGGATTGAATTTATCGGAATGCCCTCCAAAGCCCCATCCAGAGAAGGCCGACGGAAATGGTGGTGATGCCGAGCTTCCGGCTGCGCATGCCGAACATGGAGTTGCTCTTGAGAATCAGGGCGCGCTGCTTCTCGAGCTGCGACATGCCCGAGAAATAGCTGTATGCTGCGAGACCGACGAATGCGCCGCTACCTGCGTGGGGGTTAGACAATTGTTGAAGAGAATCGAGTCCAGGGCTTGTCACTTACCGACGACCTTGCAGGGAAGGCAGTCGTCACCCCGGTCCTGTCGCAGAATGTCTTCGAGCTTCTCAGGCTTCTCGAGCGCCTGGAGCGTGGGGATGTCTCCTCCGGCCATGGTGAACGTTGCGACTGACACTGGGGGTGGGATGCAATCGACGGTGCTGAATTGTCACGAGCTCGAGTCTGGAGGTTGCTGATGGCGGGCGGTGATTGGGCGGCGTGCCTGGATCCTGGCTTAGTCACCCGCATTTAACTGGGGTTTCGTCATTGCACATCCACATGGGCCGCCGAGCTTAGGCCTCTCAAGTGTCCAAACCAGCGCTGCGACGAGGGCGTTGGTCATGACCATGAACGGTGTTATTGAGGCGCTGCATATTTACGATGAGAACAGGTGCGAACATAGCAACCAGTGGAAATCCTTACCGTCTGCTGACCAAACCAGGAACCCCATCCTGTCCCATACCTACACGGGCAGGCCACTCTCGGCGGCTCATCTACTGCCCCTCTATCTCGAGCACCCAGCTCCGCGGCCGAACCTGATCTACCTCCCCAACACGAGCCCGCCGACGCTCGTTTTTAGCCTAACCCACGCGAATCTACTGTTCCTCATCACGTCTTCCTCCGAGATCGAGCCTCTCCTGGTCTTCGAGTTCCTCCACCGTATCATCGATGCCTTCGAGGATTTCCTGGGTGCGCCAATCTTGGCCGTCAAGATAGAGAACAACTATGACATTGTCGCCCAGCTGTTGACGGAGATGTGCGATGCCGGGACCATCAGCACAACGGAACCGAATGCCCTGCGCGAGGTTGTCGAGCAGGAGGGCTGGGTTGGCAAGTTCCTAGGCGGTCTCAACCTCCCTGGGTTGGTGGTTTCCCTGCGCCATGGTGCGCTACAGCACTCTGTAAGGGACTGTGCTAATAAATTATCAGAAAAGCTCCCCTGGGTACCAACTTTGCGAATTCGAGCGCGCCTTCCATCATCTCACCCAACGCTACCGCCTTGCCATGGAGACGAGCGAATGTGCGACACACATCCAACGAAATGTACGCCGATGTTGTTGAGACATTGTCAGTGACGCTTGCTCCCTCGGGAAGGCCATTGGCTGCCTTTGCCAACGGTACCATTGCGTTTACATCGAAAGTTTCGGGCGTCCCAGATGTCATCCTCACACTCACGAGCCCCTCTGGAAAGCACAACCTCAGCAGCATCATGGAGCTCCCTGTCTTTCATCCCTGCGTGCGGCTAAATAGGTGGAATGAGAGGCCCGGGGAGTTGAGCTTCATTCCGCCTGATGGACGATTCATCTTGGCGGGCTACGAAGTGGACTTGCTGCCATTTACAAGTGGGAAAAGCGGCAGTTTGAATTCGAATAATCTCAAGCTGCCCGTCAACATGGAGGTCAAGACTGGACTTGGGCCCTCGGGCTCAGACTTTGAGGTCAGATTACAAGTGAACAGGGTTCCCGGAGCGCCATCACCGGCCCCTACGGGTCTTGGTCGGGGAGGTGGTGCCGGGCGGCTGGGAGGTCCTCACCCTGGGACCCCTGGGGCGCCCATGATTGACGATCTAAGTGTCACAATCCCGCTGCCGGCGGATGTTAGGAACCTCTCCGAAATTCGACCCAGTCGGGGCGATGCCAGCTTCAATCCTGGCGAGAAGAACCTCGAATGGGTCATCCCGGCCAAGGAACTGTCTGGAGGTAGCAGCTACTTTGGATTGCGGTGCACTGTGGTGGGACCGTTGGCGCCGGCAGAGGAGGATGAAGACGAGCTCGACCCTAGCGGGTTTGGGTTTGGAACGGAGTATTCGATCAACGAGCCATACCAAAGCGTGCCCGTTGCCAAGCCGGAGCAACAGAAGGACAACGCAGGCGAGGACCGCGACCCCAAGAAGGTTGCGCAGAACAAGATCCTGATGCCCACATCTGCGTCGGTGAGCTTTTCGGTAAAGGGATGGCTTGCGAGCGGGTTGAAAGTGGAAAGTATAATGCTAGACACGAGGAAGAGCCGGGGATTGGGCGAGAGTGTAAAACCATACAAGGGAGTCAAGTACCTGACTGTGAGCAAAGGGGGTGTGGAGATCCGGTGCTAGGGATGGCGGTTGTGATGTGGGGAACGAGAGTGTTAGTGGGAGAAGTAAAAACAATGAGGAGAGAAGAATAGAACAATGATGAAAAAAAAAGATGAAAAGTATAATCCGTACAAAACATTGTTTGTCACTCGTGCACGAAGTCTGGATTTGGTCTAGAGTGATTGACATTTTGGCGAGGATCTCCGGGGTCTGGGGAAGTTGGGGGGGCATCAATCATGGGTGACGTGTGGTAATGCTCAGCGCCTGAGTCGCCGCCGAGGCGGAACCCCGAAGCTCCTCTCGGGACATCGGATCTAAGCGTGGGGCAGCTCCGGCACATGGCCACTGTCGCGCCCGAAGCGGGCAGTTTGCGTCACCTGTCAACGGGTTCCAGGTCCCCAGGGCCCCCAGCAATGACAGCGCTGGCTGTTAAAGGAACAGGCAAGGGCAGCGCGATCAATTACTGGACGGGATCAAACGTGGACCAGAAAGGTTCCGGGCGCGGCCGGGTTCACTCTTCCTCCTTGTTGCCGCCGTCCAGCTCTCTTTTCCTACCTTCCCCTTGGACCTTTATCCGCCGCGGGGGGAAAGCAGCACACCACCAAGACATGACACTGAGAGTGAGAGGGTCCTCCCGACGACGGTCACGGTCACGGTCACGGTCTTGTTCTTGACGGAACAGAACGGCCATGCAACGGCTCGCGACGCCCTCGTCCTCGTCGCCTCTGCTCCGGCGCATCGGCGCCGCGGACCTGCATCGACCTCTAGGCGCTCCCGGCCGCCGATTGCTGGCTCCATACCCCCCGCAGTCGCGGAGATGCCGGTCGACACATAGAGGCGGCACCCGGACGGCCTTGTTTTTCCCAGGTTGGTGGTGACTTTTCTTTTTTGGTTTCCTTTCCCCCTTCATCGTGATGAGCATCATCTTCTCCTTCAGCAGGGACTAACACAATGCCCCAGGCCAAGGTGTGCAACGAGTCGGCATGCTAACGCCATGGCTCGAGGCATTCCCCGCGACCGCATCACAGCTTCGTGACGAAATTGACCACCACATGGGCTACAAGCTCTGCGACCTGATCCAGAACGGCCCATCCCGAATCCTCAATGAGACGCCCAACGCCCAGCCGGCCATCATGGCCACCTCCATATTTATCCTGCGCATCCTCGAGCGCGAGTTCGGCTTCAAGGTCACCGACCACTTTGACGTCACACTGGGCCACTCCCTCGGGGAGTTTGCCGCCGTCGTCGCAGGCGGCTACATATCCTTCCAGGACAGCCTCTACCTCGTGCGCAAGCGTGCCGAGGCCATGGCCGAGGCCACCAGGCGCGCAATTGAAGAATACGGCGGCGAGTACGGCATGGTGGCCGTCATCTCGCACCCGGAGCACATGGCCAGCCTGATTGAGGCCATTCGAGATTTTGTTGGAGTCACCAGCACAGGGAGCAAGGCCGAGAGCATGGACGATGTGCCGCCCATCGAGCAAGTGTTGATTGCCAACATCAACAGCAAAAACCAGATTGTCCTAAGCGGCAACATTGAGCGCATCAAGACGCTCGTCGCCCACGTGCGACAATTCCTAGGCTACGACCCTCGCGCTGTCCGCCTGAAGAGCGACAGCCCCTTCCACAGCCCCATCATGAAGCCCGCCCTCGCCGTCATGAGGGACCTGCTCAACCAGAAGAGCCGCGTCCCGGGCCGCGAGAACGAAGACATTGTCAACTTCCCCGGCCAGCTACCGCTCATCAGCAACGTCTCCGCCCAGCCGGTCTGCAGCAAGGCTGAGTTCAAGGACCTGCTGGCGCGCGGGTGCTACGACACGGTGCGGTGGTGGGACAGCATCAAATACCTCGACCAGGAAGGCCGCATCCGGCGCTGGGTTGGCGTTGGCCCGGGCAAGGTCGGCCGCAACCTGGTGGGAAAGGAGGTGGGCATGCGAGGCAAAGACTTGGTCAAGGGCGGAGGAGTGTGGGCGATTACAGACCCATCAGAAGTTGAGGAGGTGCTCAAGGGACTCGAAGACACCGCGAACATCATGGAGGATGACGAATATTCGGAATAAAATGTATGGACATGTATGAACTTTTCTTTTCTCTTCCTTGGCATGGATAGTGGCGGGCGACATAATGGATTAGGACCGCGAGCCAGAGATCGATATCGACCTGGCATGTAAAGTTAAAAGCCGCTGAATGGGACTATGGCGCTTATTGTGAAACATTACTACATATACTATATATATAAACTCATTTATATATCCTTGGTATGGAAATCTGCTCTGTCTGGAATCCCGTTAAAGTGAGAGGCGGTTTACAGGGGTAGGTCAGAAGCCTGGTGTCAGTTCACAATTCGTTGCCTCGGAATAAAAATACAAATGCCACTTATTGTATTATGTTCCAATTGAATAATTATAGAGCTTTCTTTATGACCAAGTGAAGCCACCGTATGCTGGTTCCAGACTGCAGTTGCTTAACTGTGATACTCGACGCTCAATCGGCGTGTAAGTGGCCAAGTGTCGAAGTGGGGGTAGGCAGGTGCCAATCAGGCCTCGCACACCTGTGGAAGTGTATCAGGGGTGCGTGTGGATTTCGAGCTCCCACGCCAGCCGTTGACCAAGTCCAGCTTCCAACCTCGAGAACGACAAGCCTCAACCTCCCTCCCAAACCACCGCAACCATGGCCACTGCGATACCCTCGATCGCCTGCCTGGGCGTCATCGGTCGCAACGTAAGCCTCACCCCGCCCGCACCCGCCTCTGCCTCTGCCTCTGCCTCCTTCGCCCGTGGCCCCTCGAGCTGACCTTCGCCGCCTCTCTCGTCTAGAACAACCCCCTCCACATATCCATTTTCCCCTCGCACGACCCGGCCACAAACACCTTCACGCCGATCCGCACGCCGCTGCAGTTCTCGCTCCTCCTCTCGTCCACCATCGACGTCTTCGACCTGCGGGCCAAGCACACGGCCGCCGCCGGCGTGGGGCTCTCGGGCGACTTCGGCCTGCTGCACGCCGTCGACGACCGCCTGGCCGCCTACGGCTTCGAGACCAACACGGGCGTCCGCATGGTGTGTGTCGTCGACATGCGGGGCCGCCGCGTCGACGGCTCGGCCGCCCGCGGCGTCGGCACGGGCCTGCGCGACGCCGAGCTCAAGCCCGTCTTCCGCGCCATGCAGGCCGCCTACGTGCGCCTGCTGCAGAACCCCTTCTACGACCCGGACGAGCATGCGCCCCTGAGCGGCGTCGGCGGCAAGAAGATCACCAGCCGCAAGTTTGCCGATGACATGAAGAGGATAGGCGAGAGCTGGACGCCCGGCGTGACGAGCTTCTGAGTCTTGTTCGGCGAAGTGCAGAGGAGAGGAGAGGAGAAGAGAGAGGGGGGTTCACGAAACACACATGTACGGCGTTTGGGAGTATGGCACATGGTGGGATATCCGGTTAGACGTTGGCCCTCATGGGCTAAAGTGCCTATGGCCATGTTATTAAAGAAGCACTTTTGTTTTATGTTCCATCTGCATGTCCAAGTCTATTCTATAACGGGCTGACTGCTCCTCGAATAAAAAGATTCAATCGAGCCAATCTACATGCTCCTGTCGCTCTCAGTCTTCAAGTGCTCAACCTTCCACTTTGACAATCCGGCAATCTCTTCTACTTCCAGGCTCTCTCCTATGCCCTCTTCGGCGCCTGGCCGGAGGGAATTCATCTGATGCTCCAATCTCTTTGACACGGCGCCGCCCTCCCAGTGCCGGGCTTCGAGGGGCAGCGGCTGCCACCAGTCTCCCGTTCTGTCATGCCACTGTGAACTGCACAGCTCCCAGAGTCGAGAAATGGCTCGCTTGTATGCAAACCTCTCATCCTCGCCGGTGAATGCGCTCGTGTTGGCAAAGTCGATTGGCTTCTTCTGCAGTCCGAAATCTGAATCCTGATCGGGATCGTAATGCGAAGTGCTGGATTTGGTGTCATAGAAGGAGACGTTTGGTCTGAAGGGTGACATTTGGTCCTGATAGACTTCTGCAACCGTCTCTGAATATGTAGCATCTTCATCTTCGTCTGTGTTGGCAGCATTGCTGGTTCCAGTGCTCTTCTTCTTCTTCGGGAAGAAGAGTGTGTCTGGAGGGTTCCGAGCTCTGATGATGAGTTTGCAACGAGCCTCGTAAAGTGCATCCAGTAGAGTGATGAAGCGCCTGGCCTCATTCTTCTTGTCGTAGGTCAAGACCGGGACATTGTCAATGATGAATGTATGGTATGTGGAAGCCATTGTGATGTAGTCGGCTGGTCCAAACGACTCAACAAGGCTCTCAAAGTCCCAGAGAACGAAACCGTCATAATGCTTTGGAGTGTGAACTTGGCGCCCATAGACAACGAGAACTGATGGCGCCCACGGGGGTGATCCGGTGTCGACCCAGGACACTGCCTCATTAACCCGTTGCTGCCATGGAGCATCCTGCTCGGTAGAAACAAAGTAATTGACAGGCTTGTGTCGACGCTCAGTTTTGTTCTCAACCACGTCTGGCTCTCCAGCCTCAACCCCACCTTCGGCCGTGGCTTCGGATGAAACCTCCGGGCTATATATTTCTTCCTTCCTTCGCCAGTCCTTTGCCCCCTCCATCTGCCAAAAATCACATCTCGCTTTCAGCACTTCCAGGAAGTTTGCAAAGTCGCTGGTTGAGCCGTAAAGTTCACCGCGCGACCTCAGCGAGCCGCCAAAGAACTGCCGTATCAAGCCCTTGGATGGAGCAGGTGTGTAATCGACACCGATGGCTTTTTGCAATTCTTCTGGCATGCGGTTTGAGGACGCAATGAGGACGCCTCCAAGCTGGAAGAAGGCGATGAACAGGTGGCTGAGGATTTTGCTTGCTGCTCTGTCGGGCAGCTGAAACTCGTCCAAGAAAAGAATCGGCGATTCATCAACAAGCTTCTTGGCCATCCACAATATCGAATACTCTGACTCGCCCCCTGGGATTAGGGAATATTTCTTTCGGTGCTGCTCAAGTTGTGACAGGGTATAGAGCATGAATGTGTTGAAGTGCCATCTCCTTTTTTTTTCAGTGGGAAGTCCATCTGCGAGAAGGTCAAGGAGCATCGACTTTCCAGTGCCGACTTCACCTGAAAGAAATAAGCCTTTTGGTGAGTCAATTTCTATTGCCGCCTCATGGTTGGTGAGCACTCTAGTCAAGGCGAGACTTTCCTTGCCCTCGGGCGATGTGAGCAGGTGCTTAAAAAGGGGGTTTCTCCATATCGAATGGTTCCGACGAGCAAGGATCCTGCCGTCATCTTCGTCTGCCTCTGGACCATTCTCTGTCAGGCGTGCAACTTGTTTTAACCTTTGCTGGTATTCGATTTGGGGAGAATAATCCTTGATTCGAAGATATATTTTATGTAGGTGTCTTGCCAGCCGGTGTTGAGATTGATCTGGCGAGTAAAGACCGCTCGCTACATATGTCTGGTACCTGACCAGAGGATCTGTGATCGTCACAGCCGTTGAGTAGCGTCGAGCAGTGTATTTGAATGATTTTGGGGGGAAAGTCGAGTTGCGAATGACTCTCATGATAGGCAGCGTTGATTGCTGTCTGCCGGGTAGCTCATGTCTCGAGTGAATCCCACTTTTAAATAGCAGCGACCCCGGGACTTGGACCGGAATCTATGAGTTGCCTGCGGGTGAAGCAATCAACTCGGCAGTTTCTAGATGCACCAGATGATCTTTGGAGAATACGTTTCTAATTGTCATGATCCAGAATATATGTGAGCGACCGAGATTAGCTGGGCGACATCGGAACTCCACACCGAATTGCCAGCAGTAGTTATGTAATAGCGACTGGATACAATGCCAAGTGGTTAATACAAGATAAGCTATGGGAAAAACAACGGACGCACCAAAAAGGCAATATGATGGATATTATGAAGTAAAAGACCCAGAGGGGATGGCGAGCAAGTACGTATCCCTGAGGGGTTGCGCACAGATGCTGTTGTTGCTGGGAGGATGTCGTCGGAAGAATTGACCTTACTAAGGCAAGGCACAGCACTTGTGCGCGTCACGCTCGGAATGCGGGACGTGAGTACAGGTACGATCGGATGCTTTGGGGTAGGATTCAGTCACAAGTCGCTCATACATTAAACAGGCCATCCCGGTTTGGAATTTGATGGTGCTGCTTTAGAGTGTGGTGATGGTCTGGTTGTTTACATAGTGGGAACGGGCAAGCACAACGCGATTAAAAGACTAGGCTAATGGCTATATGAGGAGAAATATAGCATTAATCAATAGAGTCCAATGCAGGTTGAAATGCTCTTGGTGTAAATGTGATTGCATTGATGAGACTCAATTCCTAGGGTTAGGGTTGTCTAAGGCGGCATTGGATTTGTGCCCGCTTTGGGACAATGGCGCTATGTCCATTTTGGTTTCACCCAGAATCTAAACAAAGACCGACTTGCAAGCGGCACAGTGGGTGAAAGAATCCATGGGACAAGATTCAGCTTCAGCTTCCATCGCAATTGAAATGGACCAAAATAATATCCAATAAGGATAAAACGCATCACGGCAAGGCCAGCAACCCCACTTATTCATTCATCACACATGTTCAGGCTCCTTTGTTCATGTCTGCCCGTCTGCACTCGTTCGCCCAACCTGGCGGCTCAGCGGTGGTCAGGGTGCGCAAGGTACCAGCCTGAAAGACTACATACCCCTTACAGCTTAGCTCGGCGACAGCTCCAGTTCCAGGTTGCCAGCGCAGCCAGCAGCGCAGCCTTCACCGATTCCAGGCGCCCGCCGTCCAATCACAGCGCCCCTACAGCCCTGTAGCTTGGGTCCTCACCCCCCCGGCCTGGGGCCCTGCCTGAGCCATTCGTTTTTTGTTTTTCGCCAGGAAGCCAATAGGTGCATGCTTCGTCACTCGCTCTACTGCATTCCATTTTCTACCTTGCCTCTTTCAAGATCGCCCAACAAAAGTCACCGCTTGCACCGTCAGACTCGTCTGCGACGAAATGCCTCTCTGAGCTGTCGCGGCAGAATCCATCGCCATCTCGCCCGACACATCCTACCCTCGCATCTCGACGCTTCCCCCCGGACACTCGATCCATCACCACCCTCCTCTTTGTCGCCTTTTGCGATCGCCCGAAATGTTTTCCCCGTCTGTCGCCGACGGTGGCCCGGCGACGGCGACCCGTTCACGTCGCAGGCAGCGTCCCAGGAGTTCCGAGCATCTCCCTCAGCAGCCCAAGGCCAAGAGACCGCGTATTCCCTTGACCGAGCAGACTTTTGTCAGCCCCGACACCCAGAATGAGATGATCGAGGTCAAGAACGACAAGGTCGCGACGCTGCCCGTAAAAAATGACAACATCGAGACTCCGCCTCCCACCTTGCGCAAAGAATTGAATGTTCGCGCCAAAAAGCCCAAACACGGTGACCGAGCCGCGAACAAGGGTGATGGAAGTCTTGTTTTGGTACGGAAAAACACCATCGACATGTTTTGATGCCCCTTCCGCTGACTCTCGATAGACGAGTACAAACGCATATACCGTGAGCAAACTTCCAGCTTTGCCCGACAGGATCCGCTCCGACTGGACTGGTAAGCCGCTCGATGCACATTTTTCTTTTCTTTGTATCATCACAGTCCCTGCTCACCTTTCGCGATTCTAGGTAACCAAACTGCCGACATCTTCTCAACTTCCGGATACGCCCTCACCCTCACTTCGACCCACGCCATCGTGTGGCCCTACACCTCAACCTCTCAATCTCCCGAAACCTTCACATTCACACTTCCCTCTGCATCAAAACCCAGCGATCCCCTCCCTGTAGGATGCCTCGTGTCGCCATCCGCGTCCTCGACAGAGCCTGGCCTCGTCGTTGTCATGGCTGGCAGCGGAAAGGTCGTCTACTGGGAGTCCATCTCCAGCGCCGCAACCTTTGCTTTCATCAAGAAAGATCGGTCCGGTGTCGAGCATATGATCTCGGGAATGGCTTCTGGGGAGAAGGTTCTTGCCATCACCAATGCCGAGTCCGCCGGCTTCATCTTGACATTCAACTCTGGACGACTTGCCTACATGAACGTGCGCGACGGCCATGGTCGACCATCCATCTCTGTCCAGTTCTTGCGAAACAACCTCTCTGTTTCCACTAGCGGAATTTTCGGTAGCATCCGCCACGCCTTCTCTAACCTCTCTCTTCGGGGTGATATTGCAGCTGTTCGCGCCGACAGATCGGCCAGAATGGGTGAACGCAACGTCGTTGCGCTAACTGCAAAGGGACGACTGCAGGCGTGGAAGGTTCACCGTGGAGGTCACAATGAAATTCTCGGGGAAGCAGATGCGCGCGAGGATATTATCTCTGCTCTGCGCGAGAACGACCCTCTTTCTCAAAACTTCCCCGTGGAGTCTTTCGAGGCTGTTGATTTCACCTATGTCCCCAAGGGCCTGGAGTCTAAGTACCTCGAGCTTACTAGGCTGAGCGACGCCATCTCTTCCGACTCCTCCACTGTCCAACACCTCCTGCTGCTTGTCAGCCTTACGCTGCGTAGTTCTTCGCGCTATGCCTTGGTCGAAGTGGTTTTGACCCCCAACGACTGCCAAATTGGAATGGTCCGACCCATTACCTCATACACAACCCCCATCTCATCTTCGCCTGATACCCAGACCACCCGACCTCGACTTTACCTCCCCCGTCCCGCCCTCGTCGCATTCGTCGTCTTCGATCGCGCAACCGTCATTGCCTCAATTGCAATCCCGCCCGAGTCACCAGATTCGCAACTGCAGAGCGACAGCCACATTCTACCGGCATCCTTCGAGGATGTCATCGATTTCCGAGAAGACGATGTGCACGAGATCATGGGTTCTGGTTTCGAGGAAACTCCTGCAGTCCACAGTCACGAGGATTCTCGTCTACATCGACCAAAGACGAAGAATCCCGCAGTGGTTCTGATGGTCCGAGGGGCAGGAGCTGTGCGTATCGTGACGACAGATGTGGACAAGTTTGCCAGTGACCACCCTCCCCAGGTTTCGGCTAAGAGCAAGCTTGAGCAGGCAGTCTTCTTCGGCGTGAAGCAGGACAATCCCTTGATTTTCGATGGCCGACAGGAAATCAAGTTTTCCAAGGAGGAGACGGCCCAGGCTGCTCTGGAAGTGAGCCACGAAATCCTGAGTTCGACTACTCCCTACATGTCAACACTTCCCGCCTCTCTGGAGGATAATCTACGAGCTCGTTCGAACGCCCTGGAGAGACTAATGTCCCACTTGAGGACGACTGGTGCTGACCTGGACCGAAGAACTCGATGGAACTTGTTGTACAATGCCGAGAAGATGCATGTTGCCATTCATCTCTGGAAGAGCCATGAAGCTTTTACGGCAGCACGACCCGCAAATGACAAAAAGAGCTTGATTGGCTCGATCGTGGAGTTTATTCACCAGGACCAGAAGCACAACCCCAGCGCTAACATCGGTGAGGTTGATCGTGTTCGTCATTGGTTCGTCAACGATGTTTTCCGACTCGAGCTCTTTGTTGCTTGGGCCTACGAAGTTATCAAGACTTTATACAAGGACCACCTACTTGACGATGCTAAAGTCACCGTCATGGTTCATGAGGCAATTCAGATCAATATCTGCACACATGTCGCAGCTCTCGACTTCCGCAAGAACAACTTAACATTCTATGGACTGGGTTACGAGGAACTCCGCATGGGGATCCTTCGTGATGGTTACGAGGGTCTTCCTGAGCCTTGGACTGGCTGCCACTACATTGCAAACAACGCCAAACGCCTGGTCGACCTTTCCGACCAGTGGGTAGCTAAACATCAGGCTGAGGAGGGCGACAAGCAAAAGCCACCAACCTCACCCGATTCTCAGGTCATTAAGAAGATCTCAGATGACCTGCCCCTCCTCACCGATGGCATGCTCACATCCGTCTTGGAGTATGCCCGTTGGGGCATGACGACTGCGGATCAGAAGAGCATGGCCCAGCAATTTGCCCAAGTCTACCAGGAAGATCGATTTGAGAAGCCTATTGGGTTGGCACGAAGTGGCAAGTGGGACGAAGGAGCAACTATCGCAGAAAAGCATGAATCTCTTCGAGCTCTAGCAGTGATCTTGCTTGACCATATCGAGCAGCTGGAGACCAAGCTCGCAGAGCCTGGAATTTCCATGGTTGAGGCTCAAAATCTCAAGTCCACCCGGCAAACTAAGAAAACCAAGCTGGAGACCAGCTTTGCCAACTACGGTCAATCCTTTGCCTTCCCAGTTTACGAGTTTCTGCTTCAGAAGCACGGAGTTGAGGCGGTTTTGGAATTTGAATTGGACAAGCATGGTTATAAGACACAATTCCTACGAAGCAAGCCGGAGCTGGCGAGAATATCGTGGATCAACGATGTTCAGCAAGAGAAGGATGTCGGCCATGGGGCTGACACGCTGGTCGAGCTCGCCCTCAACAAGGAGCAGCAGGTTTGGAACAAGAAGATTGAGCTGAGTCTCGGCAAGCTGGCACTCTTGGCTGAAATGGAAGAAAAGGATGTCAACACTGGCGTTTTCAAAGTCAAATCAGACGATGCTCGCACTGAGGAGAAGCTGAAGATGGTCGACGATGAGTTGATTGCCATTAAGATCCAGGATCAGCTCTACAGCCAAGTATTTCCCAGCACATACGATGCCGTGGATGATGCAGCCGCCCTCAACTTCGCCATGGAGGCTCACAGCCTGAACATCCCGCGAAGGCAAAAGGCTCAACATCAGGTCTTTGAGGATGGAATGAAGCGTCTGTTGAGACACGAGTCTCTTGATGCTATGACTCTTATTGATCTTCTCACTCTCATCTCCCTCAAGCCCGAGTCGAGAGATGAAATTGCGCATCCCTTCTGGCTTGCCCTTAAGGTGGCCGAAAGCAGCTGCCACAACGACGAGAAGAAGGAGGCCAAGAGACTTATTTGGCGTCGCCTCTTCATCCGCGATGACTGGGCCAAGATCAACGATACTCAACTCAAGGATGACCGTGAAGTGGTGGAACGATTGGCCGATACCGAGCTCTATGCTATGCTTGCGGATTGCATCAGGTTTCGTAAGTCAACCTCATCATATCAAATTAAATTCTATGCTAACAGTAATGTAGAAGATGTGCGGGAGCCTTTCCGACCTCTGTCACCACAGGAGGCTCTGGGTTCGTTCACTGACCACCTTGATCGCCGTTTCCGCGACTTTGACACTACCTTCCGGTCAAAGTTGATTGATGCCATGAAACACGAGGACAAGGTTCTCCACCAGTACATAGAGAAGAACCGACTGACGGAATGGGTTCGTACGACTCTCGAGGCCGCTCGAATCGAGGTTAACAACCTCATGGATGATGCCACTAAGGAGGGCGCCGCCGTTGATGGAAACTCAACTGCCCAGTCGCTCTTTGCGACCAAGTCCAACGGCCTCGCCAGCGGAACTTCATTGTTTGCACAGGGTTAAGGATTGGGGCAACACGTCATTGGGCGGCGTTCTCTCACTTTGGTTGATTTTTTTCTTTGTTGATAATCGCGTGTACAATTAAACCACGACACATCCCGCAGCCTCTTTTCGAGCTGCGGGGCTTTGGGAGGATGCTGGAAACAGATACAAACACAGATGCACACACACACACACAAAAAATGGGGACTCTTGGATTGGCTGGAGATGAAATGGAATGGTTACTTGCAAAGGGAGATGCGGGGTTTTCTCGTTGTTTTCCTTGGCCCCCTTGCCTGTTTGTTTTTATCTTATTTTTACTGCCTTGGTGCGCTGTCTAGTTAGCCCTTGAAGATGAAACGGCTGGATGTATGGTAGGGAGGGAGTGGACGTTTGGGACGTCTCAGTGCGGAGACTGGCATTCCCTCTGGGATGGAACGAAACGCATCGGATTTCGGTATGCTGGTAATAAGAACTTTGACGCTGAGCATGCGGGCAGTTTTGCATGCGCTTGATGCAGAACTTTTTTTTGGTCTCCTAATTCACTTTGCTGTGCAATAAGTGCCATTCTACCCAAGTCCGTCCATATCATCAAGAAACACGTCTCGGTTCATGGCCTGAATCAGGACCCTAAGACTCACACCTGTCATGAAAGACGCCATTTTGTGTAGTTGTTGCAATTTGATCATTCCGGCATTATGTACATGCGCCATATCATAACCCGGCACCCGAAACCCATATCCCCCTCGGGCCCGAAACCATTTTTTGAAAGAACCATCCCAGGGTTGGGCCGACTCCTCTTGGCTAAACCCGACGAGAAGCAAACACCGCGCTCGTTTTATCTCATTCAAAGTACCCGGCTGGGGAGACTGCCCGCACACCATTCACAGACGAGCCGCCATAGCCCGGATAGGCACGGCGGTGTTACAAGCGGTACCACAAAGTGGCTGTCGCTCTGTAGATGCCAACCATGACCAAACAAAACCCCACCAGTAGGGGCATAGGTGGGAGAAAGCGGAGGAAGGAGACGTGGCAATTTAGCCCTGCATCTTCTTTCGCTTGCCGACCTGGGCAGAGAAACCAGTCTTGATAGCAGTAACACTTCGTCGGGAACCGCAGTTGTTGCAGGTAATGAAGTAAAGACGGTTCTCACCCTTGTTGAGCTCGGTATCGGGAGATTTGCAAGTTTTGCAAGTGACGTATTCGACTGGGGGGAGGAGGGGTCAAGGTTAGTTTACAAGGTTTGCGGCACAAGGATGGTGGAAGAGGGGGGAGGGGGGCTTACTGATGTATTTTCGGACGACGTTCTCAATCTGCTTCTGCTGGAATCGACCCTTGATGACAAGTCTTCGGCTACCGTCGACGGAACCGCTGGTACCCAATTCGGCAAAGAGGTAGGCAGTGACGTGCTCCTCGGTTCGCTTCATTCGCTTGCAGATGTCGGCAATGTTGGCAAAGACAGTCTTTCGGTTACCTTCACGCATACACTGGGGAGGGGGGATCTTGTAGCTCTTGGTGCCGCTAAGAGCGTGGTCGGGGTTCTTCTGGGCGAGCTGGCTGAAGAAACGGTTGAGGAGCAGGGTGTAGTTGATGGCCTTGGTCTCATCGTGGGCCCAAATACCGGTGCCGGCATCCATATCTCCAGTCTCCTCCTCGGCGGCGGCGGCTGGCTCCTCATCTCCCTCCGTCTCCTTGACCTCGAGCTCCTTGAGCTTGGCAGTGAATTCATCGTCCTCGGCGCTGGCATCCTTGGCCTTCTTCTTCTTCTTCTTCTTCAGACCAGAGAGGTCGAGGCCTCCATCCTCGGCAGGGGCGGCATCGTCACCGCCCTCGACATCATCAGTCTTGACCTTCTTCTTCTTCTTCTTCTTGAGGAGGGAGAGGTCAAGGCCACCGTCGTCGGCAGGGGCGTCTTCGGTGACGGCTGGGTGCTGGGTATCAGTAAAGGACTCCAGGGCGGCAGACAACGGCGGCGTACGAGGCGTGTGGGACTGGGCCGTCTCCTTTGTTTCGTCGGTACTCATGATGGTCACGGATCCGTCAGCGTCTACTACGAGTTGCTCGTCTGTGAAGGTCACGGATTTGCGAGATTTGCGTTCTCGGGGTGCCTGCAAACGAAGAAAAAAAAAAACCAACAGTTAGTATCGGAGGATGGGATGAGTTCGGCGGTGGGGGGGTTCGAGAGGCGGAGGTGGAGGTGGAAAGGTTGAGTCAAGATTTGTGGTGATGGTGGCGGAACGGGAAAATGTGACTCAAAGAAGTCAAAAGGTGGTGGTGGCACAATTGATACTGTGCAGTGCAGTAGAGTGGAGGGTGAGCCGTACAGTGTGCGTGGTGCACGAGCAGCTGTGTAGCTGTGGCTTGTGTGTGTGGGTGGTGTGGTGCGTTGTTCTGTTGGCGCACACACAACTTTTTGCGGCGCACAGTGGGTGGTGTCTGAGTGAAGGTGGGGTAATATGGAGGGGCAACTGGATTGTTTGGTGGTGCTCCAGGTGTGTGGGATAGTGTGGTGTGGTAGTGAGGGGAGGGAAACAGGGCTAGGCTTCTCTAGAAGGCCCCTGCACATTGCAGTGTAGCGCAGTGCAGTGCAGCAGCGCATGAGGGCGAGGGGGAATCATGTACTGGGGCAATGCTGGGTCTGGCATGTGTGTATGTGTGTGTGTGTGTGTCCTTTGGTGCATGTGTTGTGAGCACTCACCTCGCCGTCCATGGTTATGGCTTGCTTTCTCGCTGCGAATGCGGCTGCGGCTTCTGATAGTGGTCCCAGTCCAGGTTTCCAGTTTCCAGTGGCACCGTTTTGTTCGTGTCTTGTGCTTTGTTTGGTCCAGTCCAGGTCTAGTTGCCGGCGGTCAGAAAAAATGGCCAGGGGTCCGTGGAATGTTGCTGCTTGTGGTTGGCCCTCTTTTTGCTTCTTTGGCTTGCTTGTTGTGGTCGTGAAGTTGACAATGTCGACAGAGGGGCGAGGGATATCTATCGCTGGACGTCATGGTTTAACGACGAGGCTTACCCGTGATGACCTAATTGCCTGGTACGGTACCTAACGCTACCGGCCCAATCTGGCCGCATTCGGTATGTGTAAAATCACGTCTATAGTCACGTGACACTGACAGCCACTTCTCTAGCCAATCAGATCGCCTCATAGCTTCTCCAGCATGGAGCAGCTATCCCGGCACCAACGACAACGGCACCAGTTGATCTACTCCATCCTTGGCTATGGTATTGTAACCGCAAGTCGCTTTGGCCCTTGCTTCTCATCATATCTTGGTGGTTAATTTTGGGGGGATTTACTTCTATCTTTTCAGTAAAGGACTTGCTGGCCAACCCGCGTCGCACCTGCTCCTCCCTCCGTCACAAAGCTCCCCCCTCCATAACCCGTGATCCGAGGCCCCGTGGATATACGACTCTTCTGACCTCCGAAACGGCAGTACCTGCCCTGACACGCCGGACCCATCTTCTTCTCCGCGACTGTATTCCTCTATCGCACGAACTGTACACGCATCTCTTCTCTTCGACCGCAAAGATGCCTGGTGCCGAATCTATTATCGACCTGCTGCACGACAGCGTGTCGGACGACAAGGACGACGTCGATTCCCTTCCCTCAATGTCCACCGATGATATTTACTCCGAAGCCGACTCAGACGCACAGGCCGAGTGGGAGCGCAGCCTAGAACAGCTGCAGCTCATCCTCACGATGATGATTGTCCCTTGGATGGGCAAATACTTTGGCAGAAAGTTTGCCTACTGGAGTATGACATCACTCTTCGTCTCGATCCCATCTTCTTGATGACATTTATTGACAACATATTTTCTGCAGGTTGGACGAAATACATGTCATGGTTGCACAACGTTGACGTGCGGTTTACCAACAAGACGGCATTCAAGGCAGCCGGAGCAGTGGAGGCCGCCGCGACGTTATAGATGAGCACGATCGAGCGTCGAGACACCCCAAGCCTGGCATTACAGGCAGGGAAGATATCGGTCCTTCAAAGAATATTTATTGACTTCATAATGGTGTTTCGGGATTTGGGCTGGCGCGCCTCAGCAGTAGATGACTTGACATGATTTACACCACCACACTCTGCAAAGAATAGGGCATAGTGCACACACATCGGTGGTCTTCGCAGAACGATTATCGGGGACACAGAACGCTGTATAAGCAACGGTATTGGGGCAAATGCCATATCGCATCAGCGTGGTAGAATTGAATAAATACATCTTCGTTCATAAACGCATTCCATGGCTCTCTCGCAGCGGAGCCATGCCCTATGTCCCAGCACGGCTTTTCTATATACATGATATCATTACCCATGCCTGCAAGTTGCTGTTGCGAGACGTCGTTGCGCAAAACGTCTCCATCTTATCATACAGAACACCGTTTCCCTACGCCAAACTTCCCAATAATGCCCAGCACTTCTAAGAGCGCCATATTTATATATAAAATGAACCCAGCCAACTCCGAATTCCGAACTGGCACTTCGGGTTGTGTAACTTTATGCACCACTCAAGCTCTTTCGGCGAACGAGAGTATCCAAACGTGCCGTAGCAGGTGTGTGATTTTGCTTGTGGTTTCAGCATCTCCTTGTCGTTCGTAGTATGTTCTTTTAGACACTGATTTGCGACATGCTGGGCCTAGAAGCTGAGCGGAAAGAGCCACCCACATGCTCGCGGGCGTCCTGGAAGGTGAAGAACAAGCTTCCCGAATAGCAAATGAGCAGGAACCAGCTGAAGACGGCACCGGCTTGGATCTCGCGGCACCGCTTCTCGTCACTGTCGGATCCCCAGGCAATCCAATCACTAGGCACCTTCTTGGAGTCGATGTCGCCGCAGTCGACGGCGCGGAGCTTGGCGGACAGAACAACGGCGGCGATGAAGGTGAAGAGAACGGCGGCAGCGTCGAGCGGCATCAGAACCATGGGGTTTTGGAGGACGGAGGCGAAGAAGGCGCTAATACCGATGATAGCGACAATCCAGGAGACGATGGCGACGAACATACAGAAGTTGAGGGCTACGGTGGCAGAGCCGGCACCGTCCTTGTTCGTGGCAATGACGTTGCCAATCATGGCAGTGAGGAGAATCGTGATCAGCAGCGCAGAGCAGCGCAGGACCATCTTGATGAGGTTGACTCTCATGTTGGGCGTTTGGAGGCGAGCACAGGGGAACCTGGAGCTGTAACGAAGTGAGGTGATTCCGATGAGGCCTCTCAAAAAGGGTGTTTCGGGCTCGAGCTCGGCGGTTAGCTTGAGGCCGGCGGTCAGGCGGTGATGCTGGTTGCGGATGGGCGATGTGCGAATAGCTCTCGGGAGAGGTGTAAGGCGTGCAACCAAGAAAAAAAAAAGCGATAATAACGCCTGGTATTACTGATCCGCAAGAAAAGATGGCTCACGGACTTAACAAAGCTGTGATTCCAAGTGGAGGAGTGGAGTTGGGATGAACAAAGTGTTGGATGAGACTGGGTTGAGCCTGAGACGCAAGCGTGGTAATCTGTCTATTGACCAAGCAACGAGGCGGGAGAGTGACATGGGGAGGTGAGTGGTGTGGCCTTGGGTCCTTCTTAATGAATTGTGGACGACCCCCGATGGAAATTTCGGCCTCATTGCAGTTTCACTTTGGTTTAATTGCCCGGAATCGGAAGCACCTGCAGAGTTGCATCCCGCATACCATTGTCGAACCATGGAGTCTTTTTTTGCTCTTCATGACGACGGGATTGCGAATGACCTCAAAAGCGGCCAGGCGATACGCCGTGCGTCCCTGGCTGTGGGCCATCGCTGGACTACAGCAGCCAACGATCGAATCCATGCCATTCTAAATCTGTAACACAAGAAAAAAAAATAGCTACAGCGCTCCGCCTCTACCGATGGATTGATGCAGCATTTTGGATGCGTTTCTTCTGCCGCCTGGACGCGCATGCGCTCAGCCTCTTGTATGAAGTCGGCGTTTACAACAAGCTCAGCGGTTGCTGGGGTGGAAGCTGCCCCTCCACGGCGGTTGGCAGGTGGACCATGTAGTCCTAAATTGCCAGTTGGGGGAACCGCCCAATGGACTTGGCGGATTCCATTGGATGGCGTCACTCTGCTTGCAGACAGCAGCGGGGCGAACCCTTCACGATCCAGCCTGTCAGAGGTCGCGACACGGAGGGGAAGCGCTGGAAGGGGGCGCTGGAACTCCCCGCCTGTGCAGGTTGGAAGCCGGATCGGCCCTGGCCAATCAAACCGCCGCGTCCCCAGGCTCCAGCTGGCCGCACCTGCAGAAGGTGACGAACCTCTCAAACACCAACCAAAACCTTGGGACGTGATCACAGCGTTGTCAGCCAACACCCAGCTTCCTGCAAGCACGGGAACGCCACCGCACTGACAGCTGTCCTTATTGCAAACCTTGTGATCAATTCTGGTCATATGGTCTCGATTCCGTCATTCTTGTCTCTTTTCTCTAAACGAAAATGCCATTCAGGCTGTGCATTTCCTCGCGCTTCCTCTTTTCGTCGTCCGCCGCGGCGAGGCGCTCAACCTTACGCCCACCCACGAGGCCCTCCTCGAGCACGGCACAAGCATCAGGAACCGTCATAAATGAGTAACGTCCTGCCACAAGTCCAAAGTGAAACTTTTTCTCCCAATGAAATGTCTCAACCAACAAGCTTCTCACCATGGCGTCTCGCCCATGGCGTCTCACTCAAGGTTGCCGCGAGGCTCCTCCCGGTCGGCACTTACAGTGCCGACTCTTTTCGGCGCATCACAATCCTCCGTTGTGCAGCGGCATGTCTCACCGCGGACGGCCCAACCTGGCTGACGACCCTGATCACAAGGCCAATTTTGGAATCGATTATGCCGACCCCCTCTCCCTAATAGGTAATCGAATGCTTAGCATTTCGGTCGCTATCGTTCCCCTTCATTATTTCGTCATGGGCTGGCGAAAAGGGCGCTAGACCCAAGCGGCTAACCAGCACGTATTTTCTTTTGTCTTTTCCTTTTTGTACAGCCACGTTCTCTTTTCGGTGCTGCCGGCGTCAAACATTAATCGTACCGGGCGCCTCCCGCCCATTTGTGAGGATTGGTATCGTTTCCCATTTGGGCAAGATGCCAGATAATACACTGAATTCCTTTTCTGGATTCACTTCACCTCTTCCCGACGGGCCGCCGCCGAGTCAGCGACATGGCGTACGCGTAGAATATTCGAAGAAGGAAGTTTATTCGTAGATCATCCCACATCCCGGCCGACGATCATTCATGTCTGGGAAAAGGGAAAGGTGTTGTGAAAATCAAGGGAACCACCGGAAGAAACCGCGGCGTTAGTGGAGGAGACAATCACCCGTTTACCAACGCCCTAAGGAACTTATACGATAGCGAATGAGGCCGTGCCCAATTGAGACGTGCCGGTTCCGTGGCCATTGACGACCAAGCAAGGCACCTGGTGTGCTCTAGTTTCCCCCACGTCTGATCGGGATGCCGCCCCAATCCCCGACACGGGTTGGACACAGCACACACACACACTGGTCTAGTTGTCAATTCGGCACAGCCATCCCTGTCAAGGCCGCATTCACCGACCTCCCTTAGGGAACCCCGGAATAGATCACTGGGTAGATCCGCTGTCAAGATCGAGATGAGGTCTGAGCTGAGGGTGAAGCGCGATGCTACCATGCATGTTTCTACTGATCTCGTATTCCCGCCCATCTCCCACAAGGCTGCAGCAGCAGTTGTCTTGCCTCGACGTCATCACCGCCGAGGCGCTTCAGTTTCGTAGAAGAAGAAAAGAAGAATCAAAGAAAAACAAGCCTCACCCAACGTGACGGTTAATGCAGCAAACTCTATCAACGCTGGCCGCGGATCCTCTTGGTCGAAACCCAATACTGTATGAACACGAGGCCAGTCGCGCCGTCGGGTCGTTGTGGGATACCCCAAAGCCTCATACAGCATTGGCTTGAACTTAGGCTTTGGGGGGGGGGGGGGAGTGCTCACCTGAGACTGTCTTGTTTGTTAGCCTCACGAATTTCTTTGTGCATGTACTGGGTACATGGGCTTTGTTGGTGGTGGGCTCAGCACGCACCCCCCATCCACTACGATTGTGAGGATGTGTGTGTTGTGCGTGTGCATTGTGTGTGTGTGTGTGTGGACGGACCGCCGTCTCATGCACACCAAAGTAGGAGGAATAACCTTTTGGCTGGTGAAACACTATTAGACATCGTCGACTGTGGCCGGCGCGAATCCGGCGTTAACGAAGCCTTGCCGGGAAACTCAGATGCAAGACACCAGTTACGGCATGGGAGACCCCTGAAGCCACCGTCGCGATTCCCGTTTGGGCAATGTTCTGGAAAACCAC
>NAGG01000699.1:0-19392 GCA_003031705.1 Calonectria naviculata | reverse complement strand
TTCGATTGCGATGATGAAATGCGTGAGACCATCGAAAAGTCGGCTCGGCATCTGTACGGCTTGGTTCATGCCCGTTACATTGTGACGACGCGAGGTTTGGCCAAGATGGTAAATCCTCCCCCGCCCCCGCCTCCGCCTATTCTTTGATGACATGAAACTGACCTACATCTTTTCTGAAATAGCTCGACAAGTACAAGAAGGCCGAGTTTGGAAAGTGCCCACGTGTCCAGTGCCAATCTCATCCTCTGCTCCCCATGGGCCTCTCCGATATTCCCAACCTGAAGCCCGTGAAGTTATACTGCGCCCGCTGCGAAGACATCTACAACCCCAAGTCCTCGCGTCACGCTGCCATCGACGGCGCTTATTTCGGCACATCATTCCACAACATCCTCTTCCAGGTTTACCCTGCTCTTATCCCCCAAAAGAGCGTAGAACGGTACATCCCTCGCGTCTACGGATTCAAGGTCCACGCCTCAGCAGCGCTCGTGCGCTGGCAGAACGCCAAGCGCGACGACATGCGACGCCGCCTGCGAAAACTGGAGATTGAAACTGGCTTCCGTGAGGAGATAGGTGACGAGGAGGATGAAGACGAGGATGAGGTCGAGTTTGAGGGAATTGACGGGCGGATGGCCGTGACAGAGGGTTTGTGAAAAGAATTAAGATAAGACAAAAAGACAAGATAAGACGACCCGAAGCGGAGGAAACTTGACTATCCCCAGAAGGAAGACGCAGTCGCGAGGATACCAGATGGTTTGGGAAGCGAAATATGGGAGGACAGGACAGCGGGAGACTGCATATCAAGCCTTCCCCTCCCCAAATGACCCTTCTACTTCTCACCGACTCCCCCCGGCCATATCTGCCTTGTCAAGTCGCGCTTCTATAATGTTCGGTCGGTTCTGCGGATTGGCGTTACTGGGAAGACGGGGGCAAGGCTGGGCTAACCACAGTTCCAAATGAATTCTTCGAGTTTTAGCTGTTACATGAAAGCGCCTTTATTTATTTCTTGTGCGTTTGTTACGCCCTTTTTTTTTCTTATTCTTGCTTTTGCTTTTCTCCCCCCCCCATCCATGTCTGTTTTTTTTTTTTTTTTAAAAGTTGATGTGTACGATTTTGGAGACTGTTTCTAGAACTTTGACCCTTGTCTAAACTTTGATAGTCCTGGGTGCCCAATAATCCAGACATGGAGGGACCACGGGTTAACCCCTGTTATATAACAACCGCTCACAAATAGCATCACATGCACAGGACAGTATTTCGGCTCTCGAGTTTTCAATTAGGTGAATTGGTCATTCCTTGTACGTCTCAGGTTTGTCATGTAACAGTAAAAGAGAAGAAAAAAACAGTTCTATCTGTGCGAATACCCCTAAATGCACCGTTCCCAATTGCGAACCTTCTAAACACACAGTTCCATTTTCCCAAATGCCCCGAAATGTTTGACAGAATAAATTCGCACATAACACACACGCAAAAAACGAATAAAACACACGCGCCCGACCTTTACATGCACTCTTCATCATGCGTGAGGGGGAGGTCGGTGGGGGTGATGATCCCGATCATCTGACGAGGCGGGGCTCATCCGCTGAAGCTCCACGTCCTGGAAAGGAGGGCGTTCTCTAGCGTCAAAGTCGTGTTCCTGGTGATGCGCGGGTGTAGGTCTCTGGGTAAGAACACCAGAAGTCATAGACGGGTATTCGGTGTTTGCGGCGAGGCCGACATCTTGACGGACAGGGGCACCGTGGCTCGCCATCTCCTCATCATCGTCGACGAAGCCTAAGCGACCAACGCCAGCCCAAAAGGCACGATCATCGCTGCGGGGACCCCAGGCCCAGCCGGCCCCAACCTGGATGGGGAGGTGGTAGTAGAAGAACGAGTAGATCGAGGTGGCGGTGCCCATGAGGAAACCAAACAGAATGTCGAAGCCGTGGTGGCGGTAGTCGTACCAACGGGAAGAGGCAATGAAGATACCCAGGCCGAAGGGGAGAACGGTAAGCACGAGCAGATAAAGAGGGGGAGAAGCGGCCTGCCGACGGAGCGATTGGATCTTGATGTTCTGCTGAAATTCGTCGTCGATGCCCTTGTTATAAGCTGACGGGTGGGCGGATCGAGTTGGCTCGTATGGGTCAACGGCGGAGCGGTTGCGGGAGGGAAAGGCGGCGCGGCCGGCAGCACCAGCAGCGGCAGCAGCGCTGGGCATGACGTAAGGGAAGGTGACGGAGAACTTGCTGGCGAGGAAGAGTGAGAGGTAGATCAAGCCGGCGGCGGAGGACGACGAGTGACCACTGGGGTAGCTTCGGAAACCGTCGTTCATAATGCTTCGGTCAGTCTGAGTGCAGATGCCGGCAGAGACGAGCTGGCCGTGCATCTGGCCCCATTCCTTGCCGCCAACAATGTACTTTGTGATGTTGTCCATGTCGGGCTTGCAGCGGGAAATCAGGTCCGGACGGGGCTTGCCAAAGATGTTCTTCATGCACTCGGTGAATGTCCAGGCGGAAACCAGGGCGAGGGCGAGGCCCAGCCAGCCCATGTGCAGCTCCCATAGCTTGCGCTTCCAGATGAGGGACTTGGGAGTGTCCTTGGAGACGGTGGGACCCGGAACCAGGACTAAGCAGACGAGGGCAATGGTGACGATGGGCACGCCGGCGACGAGGATGACGAGGAGGTAGGGCGGGACAAGCTCATGTTCGGTGTATGGGAATCTGTATGACAGGTCAGCCAGGTGCACCTACTGGGCGAAAGAGAGGGAAGCTTGGGGTGAGACGGACGAAATATCAGGGTTGACGAGAGAGAAGGGTCGCTTTGCGGGATCGATATGACCGAGCACGGCAGACACAGCAACACAGAGAAGCAGGACCAGCCAGTCGGAAGCGTAAGAGAGAGCTAGGCGTATCGAGATGCCGCCTCGAGCACCCCGCACGCGGGAAGAGAAACCTTGTCCTGAATCACCCATCTTTTGGTATGCTCTTGGAAATAGAGCCATCTCGAAGTCCGGAGGAGGGGGAGCTGGCGGGCGATGGTCCGGTTTATGAAGCAAGAGATGTTCGACGACGTCAAGCGAGCCCCAACGGACACAAAGCTAAAAATGGGCGTCACCTTGGCGTCTAGCAATGCCAAGAATGAAAGGGGGCAGTTGTGCTCTCGCTATCCCGGGACGGACGGGGGTGTGGTTGACGTATGTGGGAAGCTTTTGGATTTTCTCGTCTGTGATGGGTGACGCCAGACGTGGGTTGGAGTGGGCGGGTGGATACACATAAAGGGAATAAAATATGACAAGAACAGAGTTACGGCCTGCTGTTGCGGCCGACGAGAGCTAAATTGATAGTGGAGATTTCAACGCGGGCAGTGCATCTTCCTTGAAGGGGAGGGGGGAGGCCCGGGGATGTTCCAGGTTGGCGTTTAATGTACCGATCGATATGGGCAATAATGCGGAGCTGGAGCTTTGAGTGGATGTGCCGTAACTGTTCGGCGCGAGCGGAGGGCAATTGTGAGGGTTGAGGGTTAAATCTGGGGCGCCAAGGAACGGGGTTCTTGCTCGGTGCTCGAGAAGGGAATGGGACTCGACAAATGTCCGGAGCATGATGCCCTGCCAACTCTTTTTGTTCTGCATCCATCGCATCTGACAAATATCGCCCGCCTTGGAGCATCTTTCTCCTTCTGGCCGTCTGCATCGTCTCACCTCAGATTCCTAACCTTGGCCATTCATGTCCCGTCCATGGGGGCCAGGGGTGGCGGCGGCAAGTGAGAAGCCAGGCCGTGGCTGTGAGGCTGCATCTGGGAAGTGATCGCGTGGTTTGGCCGCGTCTGCCCAGCTGCTAAAGGGTCCCAAACGAGAGTGGCGGGAGGCAAGCCTCACCATGACGCCTGAAAAAAGGAGACCAACAGCTAGTTCGGCGTCCGCGATAGAGCTCCTCAGGCGCCCATGGGCCCATGAGCCACAGGCCACGGCGCTTCAGTGGCCCCTCTTGAGCAGGCTATTTCTGACACAGCGAGCTAGGTCAACCCGCTGACGTTGTTGCGCCAAGCTGACCATGTTGAGCAGTAATTACTAGATGGTCTCAGGGCTAGCTACGTATCTAGCGCTGAGTTGACCCCGGACAGACCGCACAAGCATTGGTTTTTTTTTCCTCCCTTCCCTTGCTTGACATTGCCAAGTAAATCCAAGCGCTAGAAGGAATGTCGGCTTTTTTTTTTTCTTCCTTCTCTTCCTGACACCATCACTGCCCCTAAATGTGCAGACCGGCCCATGCGCCCAGAGCCGCCTCGTTTCGTCAAGATGGACGTTGCGGTGATCGCATCATGGGGCATGAAGTGTGCGTCCCGAATTGGCATGGAGCTGTAACCATAATCCGTTGGTACTCACAACCCTTTCTCACACATGGTGGTGACCCTACGAGACCACCAACAAGCTTAAATTGTTCCCCATCGCCTAGTGCCGAGATTTGGGTGTTACGGTGCGCGATCGTCGCTGCGAGGGTGACGTCTACGCCCGCTGATCCCGCTCATTTCCAGTGATGATGCTGCGCTGCGCTTAACAAAGTCAAACCTTTGATTGTCAGACAAGACATGCTTTGTTAAAGGAATTCCTGGGTGCTCTTTTGCCAGCTTGTTGTACGGAGCACTGGTGTTCAAGGCACAATGCTCGTTGTACCTAATTTCCAGGTGGTACCTAACTCGTTAGGGAATCTTCTCTGTAGGGCCACCAATGCCGCACACACACACCCCTCCAAAAACCTTAAATGCCGCTGACCTTCCAGGACGGGGTCCTCCCGTGGAATCCTTCAAGGTACGAAGTACACCCACACCTTGTGCCAACGTCTTCCGCTAATTGATTGCATGCACGGGAGACGTTGTGGCTTCAATTCAAAGAGGATCAAAAACAAACAACATATGCGCAAAACTGCTCTTGAATCCTCAGTCTCATTTGAATTTCACCCCGTGTCCGCCCTACAGAAAAGTAATAATAGCAATAACCAAGCTCCGAAGCGCCACTGCGCACAGTCAGACCCCTCCCCCTCCCATCAATGATCATCCCTCCCTTTCCCGTTGATGTTTGGAGACGTACCGAGAAGCAGCCGTCGCCAGAACGCTGTAGCGGTTAGCGCCCCACGTTACGTGTTCCAGCGAGGCTTAGCAAATAACGCCAAGCATTTTGCTCAGCGGCGCGTAATGGTAAGTCCTGGAGGAGACAATATGGGCCGCCCGGCAGTCTTGGCCAGCATGCGAATAAATACGATGATGCCGCTCTGCCGGGCTTTTTAAGCAATCCGAACACAATTATCGTAAAAAAAAATATGCCTTGCGACGCGCCAGGAACACCCGCATCGCCCTTTTCTATCGTCACGGCGACTCGACGCACAGGAATTCGCTGGCAGCCAGGCGGTGTGCGCTTTGCTCATTCAATAGTTCCCGGGTCTTCCGTATTGCTTGGCCCTGTTTCGAAACCCGTTTGTTGGGCTTGACGATTGCCAGTCTGTGGAACAGTAGGCTGTTTTGCGATAGAGCACGCCACCGCATCACACCGCAATGAATGTGTCAGATTTGTCAAATTTCTTTGACGAGTGCTCAAAACCACCACATCAAGTCAGGCGCCTCCTGATAACAGGGTCTATGTTCACAGACATCAAGTGCAAGTAAGCATCAGCCAATGATCAATTGGCGCCCGCCAATTTATCCCCATTCGCTTTGGTTTGTTTTGGTCCTTCAGCTGGTAGCGTCGTCTCGTGTGCTCCTTCACCCCGCTAGCGTAGGCTTTGAGCACGCTCCGAGATGCGTGTGTGCGGCGCTGAATACGGTGCCCTGTCTCAGACTGTCTGCCTCGCAAGGGCGGCACTTGTCCCCGCCTAGCGTTCTTCTCTGAGGGCCCGACCCCCGGAAGTGTCTGGCCAGCCGGGACGCGATTCTAGAACAGTGGCGTGCGTATCCGGCCATACAGCAGATTTCTCTGAAACACTTGTCGGGGGGATTCTCGCGTTGTCGAATTTCACAGAGCGGGCGCGACTCGCCCTTGTCTCGACAGGGGCACCGCTCCCAATCCCTCCGGCAGTGGGACTGTCGCTCGCCCGACAATAACGGTAGAGGTTAAAGGTTTTAGTGCACCAAGCGTTGCACGACACCTGATGCAGAAGCGACCCATTCTATTCGCTGAGATACCGTTCTTTGTATGCAAGACTTGGGCTAAACAGGCCTTTGAAACTCGACTTGGACTATGCAACGGTTGCCAATGGGCATTCATTTCAACCAGCAGTTTTCGGCGCAGATGTCAAAGGCCTGCAAATCAGCACGCTGTTTCTCTCCAGTCCTTTGAATAACACAAACGCGGTCACGCACGTAGGTTTGCCTGAATGGAGAGATGCCGCGCTCCCATTTTTTCAACGTACATCACACTTCATCTATAATGTCACATATGGTACAATGCAGCGTCATAATATACAATGCACTGGCGCACTTCCACATTCCGCGCGCGCTCCCTCATTTCGTTAAACCTCTCCGCGTTTATGAAGCCTTATCACGTCTCTTGCCGTGGTTACGGGGCCGGGGAACCACAACCCACTTGTTGACGTTGTGCTTGCGTCGGGTCTTGTAGCCGCTCTTGGTCTATACGCGTGCGTTAGCCATGTAGATATTAGTAGTCGCGTTCTGGTGGATCTTACCGGCACGCCCCAAGGGCTGACGGGGTGACGGTTACCCTTCGATTTACCTCTTCCACCACCGTGGGGATGGTCGACTATAATTCGTGTCAGGAACGTGTTCAATTGGTCCAGCAATTCATCTCCATAGGCAACATACCTTTGTTCATGGCAACACCACGGACTGTAGGACGGATGTTGAGCCATCGGCTTCGTCCAGCCTTGCCCAGCTGTCGGTAGTGGTGGTGGATGTTGCTCGCAACGCCAATGGTTGCGCAAGCATCCTTACTCACACGACGGACCTCGCCGCTCTGAAGTCGCACTTCGACGTACTTGCCAGTCATGACCCTGGTACCGTCATCACGAGTCTCTTCGTTTTTGTTGACCACGACGGCTGAGGTTCCGGCACTGCGGCAGAAGACGGCCCCGCGTTTGGCAGCCGAGCCAACGGCAAACACGGTGGTTCCCACGGGGATCATGTGCATTGGCAGGCAGTTTCCACGGAAAGCTGTCTTGGCTGCCAGAATACCGGGATCAATGATACCACCCATGCTGTCGAGGAGATCTTGAGGGACACCGGCACGATAGCTGTGTACAACATCGCCGGCTCGGAGACCATCAGCAGCAAGAATGTAGGAATGACGTCCAGTGGCTCGCTCAGTGACAAGCGCAATGTGGGCACTTCGGCCTGGGTCGTATTCAATACGTTCAACCAGGTGAGGCCCGGGGCGGTTGCGGATGAAGTCAACAGTTCGTATCCTCCTCTTTGCACCACCACCACGGTGTCGCACAGTGATCCTGCCGCTCACATTTCGGCCACCCTTCGCCTGTCCCTTCTTTGGAAAGGTCAGTGGTAGAAAAGGCCGTCCCTTCCATAGATGATCATTGACTGGGCGTCGCAGGTGTCGAACACCGGGGGTGCGCGGCTTGTAGGTTCGCAAAATAGCCGACTGGCGAGAGCTGGGCTCGGAGGAGGCGGATGTTGACTCGCTAGAGTTCAAGCTTGGAGTAGCCGTCGCATAGGTTCGGATAACGGTACGGTTAAGGGCGAGACGTAGGGCGCTCTGGCGAGCCACGGCGAATTGGAGATGTGACTGAAACATATTTTCGGCTCGTCTTGGGTTAATACCAAGCTCGTAGACTTTGATATTAGACGCCTAGTGACATTAATAGGCCGAGCGGGGGAGGAATCGATTTTCGCTCTGTTGGAAAAAGGTGATGTTTGTGATAGCCAAAGCTCGATTATTGGCCAACCAATGCCAATTGGTTGACAAAAGTTTCCCCTGGGCAGCCAATGCCCCTCTGAGAGACGCTGAGAATATATCAACGGCACTCACAGTGGTCGAGGGCGCTGGCAGACGTCAACGCTCACCAATTGTCACGATAGCGGTCATCGTCGTCCGACGTGGCGGGCATGGAAATTTCTTCGGAGCCTGGTTAACCCTTCTCCGAACCCATGAACGAGGGCCAGCCTTGTGGCCGGAACAGGGCCGTAACAAGGGCCGCACCGCCACAGACCAGGCGCGTTTTGGTGGGGGAGTCCGTGTGGCTCGTGACCTGGTTATGGGCGCGACGAGCCACATGGTCTGTGCTGGTCGCGCAACAAGCCTCCCGAGGGCTGGGCCAATGGAAGCAGCGTTGCCCCTCGGTTGCCACTGTTGATGGTGGAGCAAATCCGGCGGTACGTACTTTTTTTTTTCCACCGCGCCGCTCCCGTCCCCTTCGCCTCGCCAGATTAGGTCGACACACTCGCGTTTGCGCCCATTCAAACCCACATCTCATCACCCAGCCGTCGCCCCTCCACCACATTTAGTCCGGGTCCTGGCAACTCTCACCTTCAGTTGATCTTCTCCATCTTGGCCTACACATCCTGTTCTTCATCATTGTTTCCTGTGGACTTTTGCCGTCCCGTTGTCTGATACTTGGTCTGATCTACAATCGTCCCTGCTTACGCCTCACTTCCTCAACGGGCAACTGCAATTTTTTTTCTCGTCCTTGCAGAATCCACTTCGCGTGTCTACACGTCCCGGACAGCCTTGTCACGTCTCCCTTGGTCAGCGGCCAATCCTCTTCAACTAGGTGGGACATCACGCCTCGACCCTGACGTAGCAACCGTCTTCGCGAGCCGCGCGACACCAAAAGGTACGTACCCAGCCGCGCCTGGTCCACTCCACGTCCTCCCCTGCTCCGCTCCTCAAAACACTTCCATCGCCCTCACGACCATACTCTTGAACATAAACACCTCGTCTCCGCCTGGAGCTTTCCACTACCTTTGTTTTCTCACTTCCACCTCCACTCCTTGGTCGACACTCACCCATACCGAGTCTTCCTCTACTAACCCTTCCAGCACACAGTCACCGACTCTATCTTCCCGTGCACAACATTCCGTCGCGGTATTGCGTCGACGATTCATCTATCCTTGAACCAGAGGTTAGTACCCGAATTCCTCCATTGATGCCAATGTCTCAGTGGCTTCAACAACTACTTGTCTTGATGGCATAACAAGCTGCACTCTCATATCTACACGTCATTGTCCTCGACGCGTCGACTAATTTTTTCCTAGCACGGTCTCTGGTAATATTCAACCTAGTCAACACCACTAGACAGTCAATATGCCTCCAGTAAGTGGCCTTGGACGCGCTTCTGCGGGCGGGATTAAGTTGGCTTGGACTACACTGACACGGGTTTTAGGCACGAGCTGCTCGTGCCCGCGTCGTCTCTAACGAGAACGACGAGAACAGCGGTACAACGCGTATGACTCGAGCCAAGGCTGCAGCTCTCAACGTCGACGAGCTTGCCATGCCCGCCAAGGGCGCCCTACAAACGAAGAAGGCCGCGGCCAGCACCACAACAGCCGCTAACCAGCGAAAACGCGCCGCATTGGGTGATGTCAGCAACTTCGGAAAGACAGACGGTGTAGAGGGCAAGAAGGGCAAGGTTGGTCTTGTCTCCAAGGCCGCTCAGCCCACTGGCGTACAGAAGAGCACAACACGTTCCCGAAGTGCTTTGAACACAAAGGAGCCAAAGAAGAGCGAGGTGATCAAGAAGCCCGGATCCGGATCTGGTGTTATTGGCGGTTCTAAGCGAAAGGTCGCGTCTGCCACAACCAAGGAGCAGCCTCCTGCCGACGAGAATGAGCAGCCCGCTCGAAAGGAAGCCCGGACAGCCGACGAGAAGCGCGTTCGTTCTGAATCCCGGGCAGAGGCCACAAAACCTGCTCCAGCCGAGTCCAAGTCTGAAAACGACACCGAATACCCTCCTGGAGTCAAGGACCTCGACACCGAAGATCTTGAGGACCCCCTCATGGTTGCTGAGTACGCCAACGAAATCTTCGAATACCTTCGTGATCTGGAGTGCAATTCGATCCCCAACCCTCAGTACATGGCTCACCAGGACGATCTTGAGTGGAAAACGCGTGGCATTCTCATTGACTGGCTCATTGAGGTGCACACCCGCTTCCACCTCCTCCCCGAAACCCTATTCTTGGCTGTCAACATCATTGATCGCTTCCTGTCAGAGAAGGTTGTCCAGCTCGACCGTCTTCAGCTCGTTGGTATCACCGCCATGTTTATTGCTTCCAAGTATGAGGAGGTTCTATCTCCCCACGTCGAGAACTTCAAGCGCATTGCCGACGATGGTTTCACCGAGGCTGAGATTCTGAGCGCCGAGCGATTCGTCTTGAGCACCCTCAACTACGACCTGAGCTACCCCAACCCCATGAACTTCCTTCGCCGAGTCTCCAAGGCCGACAACTATGACATTCAGTCTCGTACCATCGGCAAGTACTTGATGGAGATCAGCCTTTTGGATCACCGATTTATGGCCTACCGCCCCAGCCATGTTGCCGCCGGTGCCATGTACCTGGCTCGCTTGATGCTTGACCGTGGCGAATGGGTATGTAGAGAAATGTCTTGAAGTCGATATGAAATGAGCTAACCGTCTTCGCAGGACGAGACCCTGGGCTACTATGCCGGCTACACTGAGGAGGAGGTTGAGCCTGTGGTACAACTGATGGTCGACTACCTTGCTCGTCCTGTAGTGCATGAAGCCTTCTTCAAGAAGTACGCCAGCAAGAAGTTCTTGAAGGGTAAGTCGAGTTGTCATCCATCCTAAGCACACGACTCTAACATTATTGATAGCTTCATTCCTTGCTCGACAGTGGGCCAAGTCCAATGCTTCTCTGTTTGGCATCACCGATATCAAGTTGACTCTGGATCAGCTTGACCAGCTATCAGAATGAACACCTTGCCTTCTTCTTTTTCTGAAAAAATATCACTCTTGAGGTCAGGATAAAAGTTCGGCGGTTGGATCGATTGAACTCTGCCGCTCCGTTACGATATTAATACACCAACGATGCCTGACTCGAACCGCTATCTCGGATTACACGAAACCCCCGCAGTTGTCATTTGATGACGAGCTGACTCTGCGGAACACCACATCGCTCTCATCTGGAATCACCTGTCCGATTGAAGGACTCTATTGCGTTTTGTTGTCTTGTTATTTTGCATCTTCCCAACATGGTATTTGTCTCATACATGGCGCACGGAGTCACTGGCGAATGGAGGTTTATGGGATTGGTTTGACAGGTTGGAGTTGGCTGCGCAGACGGCCACTTCTTGGGCTATAGTCGGATGTAATGAGGGGCCGTGGGCCGTCAGTGGATGGGAATTTGGTTGAAGCTGTGCTTCAAACCTGGAGGTCTAGTAGCGGACTGATAATTGGCTCAACATTGGGATCTTGACACGGCCCTGGTGCATCTTGACTATAGACTTGGGGAGTGGTTGTGGTAGAAAACTGTACATATACCATCCATGATCGGATTACGGACGAGCCAAGTGGCTGAAATGAACATTTACATGTTATGAACTCTGAAAACTTTACGCGCCCCCCTTGCAGACCTGAACCTCAAGACCCGAGTTGTTGGTGGCTGTTGATTCATTGTTGATGCCCCCTCACCGACCCGGTTGCCGTGGGAAACGGCGAACTCTGAACATGGATGGTGAGATTGGGACCGCTGCCGTGCTTGTTGTGGTGAGGACAAGGTGGGGCACCGCCCTGTTTGGAAGTTTTGCTCTGTGCAACCCGGACCCGCCAGGACGCTATATGGATCCGTGTGGCTCTTTTGCTTCCACTATTCATACCAGCCATCACCCATCTCTTAGTGAACCGTCGTGCCATCCCTGTGGAATCTAAGACCTGTTCGCCCCCGACTCATATAGATATCCTGCACTTGGGAGTCCTGTGCACGTGAGCGTGTCTGAGCGGGGTCAAGATCCGCCGTAAGCGCGGAGCCCAGCCAGGTCTGTTGCTGCATTCGGGTTGCCCTGCTTCCTCGGGTGAGGCTATCAAGATGGCACCAGTTCTTCGAGCCAGGCAAAGCCTATCCAAAGAAAAGTTTTCAAATTACTTTGGAAACCTCCGAAGCCAGCCATATAGCGACCCCAACAACTCCCGGGGCGCAAACCCCAACAGGTACTTGACCGGAGATGAGATGTTGCTCCGGGTCTCGTCCAAGTCTCGCTAACCAGACGACAGTCTTCGCACTATTGCTTGGAATCCTTTGGGGACTTTGGTCGCAACCGGTTCCGCCGAACGAGTTTTGAGAGTGTGTAAGTGTGTTGTCATGACATGTGCTTTCATGGTGGGACTAAACATCTTGTTTTTCCACAGGGAACCCCGAGAAACCTCACATCAAATTTTCGACAGAGCTCAAGGGTCACACCGCTTCTGTTGAAAAGGTCGCCTTTAACCCCACCAAGGATGCGGAACTCTGCAGCGTGAGTAGCGATGGAGTCGTCAAGTTCTGGGATGTGCGGACGAAGGCGTGCTTCAATGAGGTGAAAGGCCTGGGGGAGGCATTCACTCTTGTTTGGGCGCCGGATGGAGAGACACTTCTAGTGGGAAACAAGGTGTGTGCATACGGCCTGCCTGCAAACAATGCGGGCCTCGCTAACCAATACTCCCAAGGCGGATACCATTTTTGTTCTGTCGCCAACACAGCCTACCCCCATCAGTTCCCATCAGCAATCAATCCAAACAAACCAGATTGCGTTTTGCTGGAGCGGAAATAAAATCTTCCTAACCACGGCCGAAGGTCGGATCAGGATTCTGTCCTACCCGGAGTTTGAGCCCGTCCTACAATCAGACTTTGGCGGGGACACCAAGGAGTTTACGTTGAATGGGCACACATCATCCTGCCTGACAGCGGAACTACAGCCGACCGGACGATATCTGGCCACTGGTGGATCAGATTCTATCATTTCCCTTTGGGATACTACAGACTGGATCTGCCAGAGGACGATCACCAGGATGGTCGGGCCAGTCAAGAGTCTCAGTGCGTTGCCATTCCATTAAGTGACGGTGCATGAGTGGTTAATTAACTGTTCATTTAACAGGCTTCACATTCGACGGCAGCTACGTCGTGGGGGGAAGTGACGAAGGTAAGCAGCCGTTTCCCGCGTAATTGGCCACCTTGTCTGTATTACCTTGCTAATCGTCGTGACCCCCCTTTTAGGATCTGGATTGGAGATCTCACACGCCGAGACCGGGGAGCATGTACACACGTTCAAAACTGCAGGGTCATGTCCAGTGGTGGCTTGGGCGCCCACGCGATATTGCCTAGCTTACAGCGACCTGGGGGTTCTGCGGATTGTGGGAGTGGATGTGGATAGGAAATAAGATGGGAGCTACGGGGCGTGAGGCTGTGAAACGGGATACTACGTTCCCAAGCCAGTTTGTAGGAATGAACCACGACCTGCCTCGGGAGGCACAGGATCCGAGGTGCCGGAACGGTCATCTGTGTTGATCGAATGGATCACCTGTTTGGAGACTGTATGGTCCTGTTTGAGCTGGAGGGGAGGGTAGCATTGGGCCCAGTCCTCGGCCTCCATTGACCGTTGAGCACTGAGGTGTGTGGGTGTCAGACGGGAGAACGCGATACCGACTTGGGAGCTATCAAGCGGTGTGTGGGCAGGGTGGCTCAGCAGGGACCAGTCACCAGTCCGTCATTGACGGTTAATCAAAATCCGAGATATACGAGCGAGTCAAACTCCGTCGCCAGTTTACCATTTACGTATGCCAACGTCAGCCATTCGGTTTCGTGAATATGAATGCATTGTGCGAACCATGTTGCCAAACAAAAACATACGTTTTATTTTTATTTATTTTTTTTTTTTTTTGGTTTGTTTACTGTTGTTTTTTTATGTCACAGCGATCACGGCCACATGACCCATTGTACTCAATAAAACATTGACTGGATGGAGTACAGTGAAGCCCGGATGATCGTCCAGTGTAACGGGCCGGGGGACGGTCTAAAATTAGAGGCGGGAAAGGTGTGCTTCAGCCGTTGTGGCGAGAATGTGGTTACGAATTAATTAGCTCTTGGCAGAACTCAAGTCTGACTTACATGAAGCCTTGATGACATCGGGCACCTTGGTTGAGCGAACAAGTAAGAATAAGAAATGCTGCGGGAGCGCCAGCGTTGATGGTATTGCCATAACAGGAAAGTTCCGAAGGCAACAGGAGCTGCACAAGAAGACGGTTCATCAAGTCGACTCACAGTGTGTCAGTATGACAGCGCCTCTTACAGCCAGGAGAGGCACGTATTGGCCACTGGTTTCCGGAGTGAGCGAGCCTCGTGGGACTGCAGAGGCGTTTGTTTTCCGTAAAATGCCGGGTGTGTGCGTGTGCATGTGTGTGTGTTTACGCGAACTGTGAGTCCTTTGATGGCCATTATTCGCAGTAGGGCTGAAGATGGGCGGTGGGGGGCCAAGCTTGAGACGGGTAGCTCTACACACTAAAACAAACGTCTGCATTGTGAAATGATCATTGGGCTGTGCTTTGTGCGGGTTTTCAATAAGGGCTCAATTAGCAAGCTGTAGGGTGAGGATACGAAGGCGATGGGTTAATTGATCCTTTGGCGCTGGAAGCGACGCTGTAGGTTATGAGGGGCTATTAACATGGTATCAGCTCCTACGCGTAGCAGTGCTCCCCATTTTAGGCGCTGGGTACTAGTCAAATTGACCAGATTTGCGAGAAAGGCCTGTCTATAGACGGGTTTTAATTCTTCGGTTGTGACGGCAGCTATAGAATTGACTGGTACGAATACAATGTCGCATTCTTGTTCGGGTGTCCTCACTGCAAGTACAGACCGACTGTGGTTGGGCTAGTAGACTGTGGCAGTGCTGAAAGCGAAAACACCAGGCGGCCCGTTGGACACTGAAGCTTCAGCCGTTGTCGTCATCAGTCCCGGCAGCCTGCCGCTACAATCTCTCGGCCGGAGCGGCCGCCCGCACAACGGGAAAGGTGCGAGTAAATTGCATGCATCTGGGTGCAGTCATAGATTGATAATGAGCGCGTGATGTAATGGCAGAATACACGTATTGGTAGAATGAAACGTGGGGTTGGCGGTGTCCTCCTGAGCCGTGGACCAGATCAATCTGCCCTGAATTCAACCACTCTGTATACCTTCAGTAGAAAAAAAAAAAGAGAGCGACGATTCTTTGTTTGTTGGGGGAGAAACGACAGGCTATTCAAGTTCAACAATGTGCCCCATGTCGATACGGTGAACAAACTTCGTGCTGTTGAAGCGAGGATTCATGATTAATAATGCAAATCTGGGTCCGTCCTTTAGTGCATCGCTGGACCTGGATAGTGGGTGGAGGCCCTATCAAAGGGTCCTGAGGAGACCCAAATGGGGGGGCCTCAGAGCTGGAGACGCACTGACAATCTGTGCCTGCAGCTGCAGACACACTGTGGACATCCCCCTCCAATGTCCCAAGACTAAGTCCAAGCAGGGTCAAGTAGAAGACCAGGATACGGGCGCCAGGCAGCCGCACATCGTGGCATCCCCCCATTATCCATTATCCATCATCCCAGAAACCTTTTGGCGGCTGGGCTGAGCTTGCTCTCCACTTGCGCTTTTGTCGCAGTTGCTGCGGCCCCCTTCTTCTTGCAACCCCCATTTCTCGACCGTGACCGTGCTGTTTCCACCACGCCCGATTCCGAAATCCCGTCGCCACTCTCACGGGTCGCTGCCCGTTTCTTAAGAATAACCCACCTCGCCGCTGGCCCGGCCAGATCGGACTGCCAGCCCGCCTAAGTCCGAACGCGCCCTGCCGCTCGCGAATTCCTTCGCGCCGCCCCCCACCAGGGCTCAACACGATATCCCAACCGACCCCTCGAACGACACTTGCGAAAATCCGCCTTGGCCATGACGGGCTCGCCCGAGAACGGCACCGGCACGGCGGGCCAGAAGAGAGCCCGGAGCCCCAACGCTGAAGGTGACGATGCCGGCCCCGCGCGGGAATCTGTCCCCGACAATGCCAGCGTCCCCAAGCCAAAGCGACTGGCGTGCATGATTTGCCGGAAGCGCAAACTCAAGTGCGATGGCATGAGACCGAGCTGTAGCACCTGCTCACGACTGGGGCACTCGTGCGCATATGATGAACAGCGAAGGAAGAGCGGTCCCAAACGAGGTTACGTCAAGGCGCTCGAGGAGCGACTGAGTGAGTGCTCTGCTTGCTGGTCCAGATTCCCTCCCACCTAACCACTCGGACTTATAGAGCAAGTCGAAACACTGTTGAAGACGACACAAGAACCTGGACCTGCGACCACCCAGCCAAAAGGACTGGGCATGTCGATACCAACCGGCCCCAGCCCCCAGACAACAGCTACGCCTAACTTGAGCATACCCAGCGCCCCTATGGGCATGGGGGGAGACCGCGACATGGACCGGTGGCATATCAACGGCGAATCACCCCAGACTGGCACCCTCGAAGATTTCAACTTCAACGCCAGCCTCGGCATGGGCATGAACAACGTGGGTGGTAACTTTACCTGGGAAATGATCGGGTTGGGATTGGAAGAACCTCTGCCTCCCCAGGAGACGATTGATGAGCTCCATCAGATTTACTTTGAAAAAATCCACCCCTCGATCCCCATGATTCACAAGTACCGCTATTTGGCTGCCATGAATCTGTAAGTCAAACTAGACTCATCCCAGGCTGGGAGAAAATGCTGACAAATTTCCTAGTGCCCCCAACCAGCGTCCACCAGTGTGTTTGAGATATGCCATGTGGACATTGGCCTGCACCATCACAGACAAATATGTGGATTTGAAAGATCTATTTTACCGCAGGGCGCGGAAGTACGTCGAAGCCGATTACATCAAGGGCTATGGCGAGCACATGATTTCTATCGCACACTGCCAGACACACATCCTATTGTCTTCCTATGAGATGAAAATGATGTATTTCCCCAGAGCCTGGGTCAATACCGGTTCAGCCATTCGCCTGGCTCAAATGTATGTTGCTTCTAAAATTGCACGCTTGTCGCCCCCATGCTCACTCGTTCTAGGACTGGCCTACATCGATTAGACGGTCAGGGTCTTGATGTCAAGCAGTGTCTTGCGGACCCCAAGGACTGGACCGAGCGCGAGGAACGACGCCGCACTTTCTGGATGGCCTTTTGTCAGGATCGATATGCTAGCATCGGCACTGGTTGGCCCATGACAATTGACGAACGTGACATCATGACTAATCTGCCTTCTTCTGAAGAAGCCTACGATATGAGCCGACCAGAGACCACCCAGTCGCTCAATGAGTGCACGAGCCCAAGCGGTGCAGGCAAACTGTCATCCTTTGGCGGCATCGTACTGATGGCTTGCTTGTTCGGCCGAAACCTGGTGCACCTACATAGACCTGACGCCGACGACCTTGACCACGATCTCAACGGACCCTTCTGGAAACGCCATAGACAGATGGACAACATTCTTCTCAACACCTCTTTGTGCCTACCTCCTCACCTTAAGCTTCCCCAGGGTATGAACAACCCTAATATTGTCTTTACCAACATGAGCATCCACACATCGACCATTTGCCTTCACCAGGCCGCCATCTTCAAGGCGGAGAAGAACAAACTCCCTGCGTCGGTCAGCGCGGAGAGCAAGGTCCGATGTATTACTGCCGCCAATGAAATTGCCAGCATGATGAGAATGATTTCTCACATGGACCTCTCGACTGTAAGACGTGCACGAAGTGTTGTTGCAACAACTGGCTAACGAGTCATAGGTTAACCCGTTCATCTCCTTCTGCCTATATGTTTCGGCACGAGTTTTTGTTCAGTACCTCAAGAGTCGACCCGACGAGAGCCAAACGGCGGACTCCCTACGCTTCCTTCTCTCGGCTATGAATGCGCTGAAACGGAGGAACCCACTTACGGAATCGTTCCTGGTTCAGTTGGATGTAGATTTGGAGGCGCTCGCATTGAGAATTCCCAAGCTCAAAGCGGCATTTCCCCGCAGCACGGATAGTGTAAGTTGGCCAAGGTCTAGAGTGACTAGCTTGATTTGTTGTTCTAACAAGGACCAGCCTGCACCAAATGGCATGGGTTCGAAGCCAGTCTGCGACAACCCCGAGGGTGTTCAAGGAATCCTGGCTTACCGTAACGAGTGCCACTTCATGAAGATGGCGGGAGATGACGGAAACCCGGCCGCGGCACCGGAAATTGTAGAGCCCAGCGGGGATTCACAGATGCACAACTCGAACAACACCGGCGGTTATGGAGGATCGGGATGGATACCGGCCGAACAACAGCTTCCGATCTTGACACCTAGTTCTGGAGCCACATTCGAGAAGACTGGCTCGACGACGGGCCCTCTATCTGGATTCGGCGAAGGAAGTGGCGAAAGTCAGGAGACATCGGGATCACCAGACGGAGCGCAGTCGAACCGACCCACGCCCAACTCGAGCAATGGCGGCTCTGATCACCGGGTGCATCTGGCCCCCGGCCAAATGAATGGATCCGGGCACAATTCGTTCCAAGCGAGCCCGATATCGCCAAATCAGACATTGATGAACCCTGGCGCGATGGACGGGAACACTCAAGGGCTTTTCGGAGACCCGACTGGGTTCACGATGCCACCAGGGTTGTCAGATCCGCAAGGGTCGTTTGTGATACCAGAAGGGTGGGGTGACATCCAGGGCCAGACAGGGGGGACGCAGGTCGGCGAGGGCGTTTTACGAGCGTTGATGAACATGGGACCGATGGATGCAATGGACTTGTCATCTTGGGACGCGGGGAACAACTGAGCAAGCGGGGTTTCTTTTTGGCTGCAACTAACTGGACAGGGGTACGAAAATTACGACCGGATCTGACGGCGATTATGTGACTATCTGGGTTAAATGGGAGACGGGACCAAATACGGGACCGATAATGAAGGGCGTTTGTGGGCTGGAGCGAAACCCAAGTTTTGGGAACCACACTGTATAGTATACTATGGGAAAGGGAATCTCCCAAGTAATGGGGTCATAGTGACGGCATGTCTGATGGCATTGGAAGAATACCCCATTTTGTCTTTAACTGGAATGAAACCTCTCCATCTTTTTTTGAACTACGGGCCAACCACTGGGATGTTTACCACGGGAAATGCCTGAAAGATGAATATATTCGACCTGGCGGCCCAGCCGAGCCATTTATTGTCCACTTTCTTCAGTCGTGGATTGGGTGCGTAACATGATTGATTGATGGTTGGAAACTGCCAAGGCGGGTTGAGCAAACAAAGTGACAGCTGGTCCGTGCGCACCTCGCCGCCTTGTTCCTCCCAGGCTTAAAACCGACGACATCCCTCGTAAAGCAGCAAGGTGCCCAACACGCTCAGCACCCGGTTAAAGCAGCAACGCAAAAGGGAACCCACAGGAGAAAGAGGCAAGCGCCGAAAGCGTCCTAGCGAACCCCCCCTGCCCCCCTGACACCACGGCTTGGAAGGGAC
>NAGG01000697.1:0-106286 GCA_003031705.1 Calonectria naviculata | reverse complement strand
GATAATATATTAATTTATATAATACAATTAATATTAATCTAGCTAATAGCTTATAATATTAATCTTTTAAATTAACCTCTTAATTTATTAAATCTTAATCTTATTAAGAATATTTAGAATATTTTAAAAATTAAATTAAGAATATAATTCTCTTATTTTAAGAATCTTAAAAATAATATATATAATAAAGCTAAATTTAATAAATATATTAAGTTAGTATAGGAAGATATCCCTTAGAAGCTAATTTAAAATTACCTAGGATTACTTAAGTATTAGCTATATACTTATATTTATACCTAGGGTTAGTATATAAAATATTAAATATAAGATTAAGAGCTTTATTATAATATATAATATATTTTAATTAGGCTTTATTTAGCTAAGAAATAAATAAGTAAAGTTATGTGGTAATAATAAAGGAATTATAAAAAGGTAGGGTGGAAACAGACTTTTGGCCTCTTATTGTAAAGAATCGCGCTTGTTTCGGGGGCTGGCTTGCGCCCCCAAGATTGTATCTTGTCTCGGCTCGCGATTGGCTCGGGTGAAACATATTCCGAATAAAGGCGGGTCATCACCAAGAATTGGCTGTTGAAGTCTGCCTGTTGGTTCAGTGACTCACCGTCAACCATCCATGAAACCCAAATTAATTAGTCAAAGTGACTCATGGAGCTGAGTGACACGCTAATTACAAGGCATACTGTCTATTAACATCAATCAGGATAAGTGACCACTTTTTGCTCATCATCACATTAGGCTATCGCTGCTCAATGCGCCCCTCATCCCAGCGTGACAGGCACTTTCAATGTCCGATAAAATAGAGGGCATTGCATGAGTACTTGTTTTCATGTATTGTAGGCTTATACCGTACATCAAGTATGCAATTCATACTTCCGTCTACCATGGAACAGCAGGTCGGGGACGGCGAGAAGCACCACTTGTCGGGAATGTCATGGCCCCACTAGAATGACATGGACCACGTAAATGTTCCTTGGTACAGAAATTGGCGAGCGACCAAAATGCATTTGGGTCAATTCGGGATCATCGTATATTGCGCATAAAAAGGGAGTAATAATGAGAGATAATTGACTATGTCAGCAAGATTCTAGATGCTCAAACCAATCTTGAAACAAGCCTTCATATTGATTGAAAAGCGTGGCTGACTAACAACTGACCAATGGCAGAGTGCCTGAGTGGTTAAAGGGATGCACTCGAATCTTCGAGGTATGCATTGGCTTCGGCCGCGCAAGTTCGAATCTTGTCTCTGTCGCGGTTTCCAAACTTTTTGGTTTTTTTTTGTCTTCCCTTTTGTTGCTTTCGCTGGTTCATTCGCTCCAGTTGCTTTTTGTTCCGATTGGACTTTACATCATGATATGACCAAAATCATGTCAAACGCAGCGCAAAATGAATACGTCCCTTAATCTTAACCAGCCACCAGAGACAAAGACTACCGGCAAGCATTCCGCTTTACAGACTAGCTGGGGCAACTCGCTGCCAGAAAGAAAGGGAGCGCCAACCACTTTGGAAAAGCTCCCAGAGGGAGGTACCCTTAATTGGAAAGCGTACGTGAACAAGACTACGGAGGAGTCAACCGACAACGCCGCGTCTACAAACAAGCACTTGTACCAAGAAGAAAAAAAAACGAGTTGATAACCGTTATTCAAGACTCCAAAATCCCAACTAGAGCATTTTCCTTTACTAGGTGTCGCCAAATAAACGCGAAATCGATTAAAAACGGGTAGGTCTAGGGTATGGAGACTGGAGGCAGCCCCTTGGTTGGCCTTTGTTGGGTCGCGCAATAGAAACACGCTAAAAAAATGCTAGCAGCATGGCCCGACCACTTTTTTAAGTGGCTGGCCTGAATCATTATGAAGGAAGTCATCCGCAATGAAGATGTACACCACTGCTTCGGCCTGTAATCACGGTAAATGTCTCCCATAAGCCTACGGACTTTGGAACTGTCTGGAATACATAGTTTAAATGAATTTTTCGGTTGGTAGAGCCACCTCCTTGCAGAGCACGTGAAGCTGGCATTTCCATCTTCGTCATTTTTGTCGAGATGGTACAAGCTGGTATTCGAGCCCAGGTTCAAAATTAAGTATGTTATCTTTAAAAATTCTGCCATTATCTGACCCATGCCTGCATTCTCTCCAGACCAAGCTCGATTGTAAGTATAGCATGACCAAAGGCATCGACCTCATCCGAGCGTGTCTCTGCAAAAAGCATATCGTTGTTCACAACTGATAAGAATAACGGCCCGTGCTCGCGAGACGTCTTCTCCCACGCCAACTCTGACGGGGCATCCCAGAGCCCGCTGCGCATAGTGAACAGGACACGCCCCGGACATTCAGACCAGCCAAGCTTGAAGTACAGATAGACCTGCTGGACATAGTTGGCAATGAGCCACGTCCGCCGGATGCTCTCCACCAAAATCCACGAGTCCCAGATGGCAGTCTCCGCGTCTAGGTTGAGGTCGTGGAAGATGGGGAATTTGGCTTCGGACAAACACTGCCTGGTCGCCTCCATCATGTCCCGGTTCCATTTGAAGAGGAGATCGAGGTGGGTGTCAGCTTGCGCCCTCATCCGAATGTTGCCGTCGAATAGCCGGATCACTTGATATGTGAGAAGCGCCTGAACCCTGCTCAAGTGCCCAAGCATGTCCCGTGACTCGCAGATGGCGTCTTCTAGGGTTTGATCGTCGATCAGCTGTGCAGCACGATCTGAAATGATTTGAAACGAAGTACTCTCATTCTTCGGGTTCCTGGCCATGTACATGGTCACAGCCGTGTAGGCGTCCTGCACGTGCCGTGGCATGTTGGGCGTATACAGCCGGTGGTGGTGCAGTGGGCTTTGTCCTTCGGTGACCCAATCACTCATCCATTTCTGTACGCAGCTAATAAAGTATTTGAGGTGTGAGTCCGCAATGGGCTGGGTATTTGCCAATGGAATCGAATGATCAACTATGAAAGATTCGGGGGCCAGGAACCAAGCATCTGTAGGAATGTGGATGGCCACAGAATGCATTACTCGAGAAGCCCTTGACAGAGAGACCTCGGTTTGCCCAGATGTCTCTGGTAAAGATGGAAGGGTGATGTGACGAGCCACAAATACATTGGCATCTTCGATTTCATTTGTGGGCACGGCTTGGTTAGGTTTCGCACCATGGGGAAGTCCCGTTTCCCTGCGGGCAGGTAAGTATACGCAGGACACTCGCTTGAGGCGGCACCTTTGACATGCCGGGGTCTGCTTTGTGCAGCGACGCTTCGACTTTGCACATGCGATGCAGGCTCTACGCCACACAGGCAGCAGACCATCATTCTGATTCTGTGGCGCCAATGTCATTTTGGTTTGATTTCCTGGCTTTGTCGTGTGCGGGTGGCGGTGGTGATTGCGGGAGGAAGCATGACGGCTGCTCCGTGTCGAGTAAGTTACGGGGTGGAAGGAAGGCATTTGTCATGAGGCGGATAATTGTGGAGACTCCGCCGCGGACAAATATGGAGACATGCTTACGCTCAATTGCGGGAAGAAAAGTCATCACGGGCATCATCTCCGCCAAATGTGCCGGTAACGATACAATTCGACCCGGGCCTTGTTTTTAGCGCTCCCGCAACAGAATGACTAAGTTAATCAATCCAAGTATTCTTGCGGCGTGGCGTGTGCAGTACTATTATGCCATGCCACAGACAGGTCATCGTCAGACAAGGAGATGTCCAGCAAACCATTCCGTGTATATAACTCTCGAGGCACCTCGACCAATTCACTCATTCTAACTATCCATAACGCCTGCCTCGATATAAAAACTCAAATCTCCATCATGAATTTCGCCTGGAAACTTACCGAGCCTTTCCATAAGGCTCCCTATCCAGCCATCGCCCCTTCGCGTCCTGAACTCAGCCAGGCCGGAAAGACAGTTTTGATCACCGGCGGTAATGCGGGCATTGGGTATGCTATTGCGAAGGCATTCTCGCAGGCATCTGCGGCCCATGTAATTATTCTTGGACGGAGCACGGAGCGAACAGAAAACGCAGCTACGAGCCTTGCCCGCGACAGTCCCCACACCAAAATCACCGGACTGACCTGCGACATCTCCAATCCTGAGGCTGTGGCTGATCTCTGGAAGATGCTTGGCAAGGACAGAATCGTGGTCGACGTTTTGGTCCTCAACGCTGTCAAGATCCCGAACCAGCAATCTCTTCTCGATATCGGAACCGACAACGTTTGGAAAGACTTTGACGCAAACGTACGTGCACAGCTGCAAATGGTGGAAAGCTTCTATAAGCAAAATGGAAATGGTGTATCTGGGCCGAAGGTATGAAGCTTTTCAATTGACTCAACCCTGCTTCTTTTTCAACTGAGATGCTTTGTGAGATTTTTGGTATGCTTTACTAAAACTCAGCACGAGTATAGTGTCTCGTCAACGTTTCCACATTCGCCATTCACGATTGGAAGATCGCAGCGAATAACCCTGGATACGGTCTAACTAAAAGCGCAGCTACGCTCGCAATGCAACAAATTGCCCAAGACGTACCCCCGGAGAAAATGCAAATAATCAACATGAACCCAGGCGGTGTGTTCACCCAGAATGCCAAGGATTCCGGATATACTGAGGACTCGTATGCGTGGAATGACGGTGAGCAAAATTCCACATTGTCGTCAAGTGCGTACCGTGCTGACAAAAGGCCTCGGCAGCCGATCTTCCTGGCCAGTTTGCAGTTTGGCTTGCTTCCCCCGAAGCCAAGTTTTTACATGGGCGATTTGTCTGGACGGAGTGGGATGTTGATGAGCTAAAGAGCGGGGAGCTTAGGAAGAAGATTGACGGCGACGAATACTTCTTGAAAATCGGCGTCCGGGGCTTGTGATGGCCAAGACATGGGCCAGGCGGCGGTGTAGGAACTGCCTACGTGAGTTCCCTATTGATGCAGAATGTTTGCTGCTATTCAACCATGGGTTTGAAATTAAGCTCTTGAGAATCTCGGGCGGGTTGTGAATAACAAAGTCCTTTCCAATACAAATATTATCCTTGCCCATATTTAAAAAAAAATTGCTTAATAGTATCAAGTTGGATTTAAATCAAGGACGATTGGCAATAGCAAATATCTACACAAAGGCATTGGCTGGAACTGTGAAAAGTCTACTTTGCAAATGATTGCATCTTGTCACATAACAAGCCCTCATATTGGTTGGCAGTACATACAGTGCAAAAATTACTGCGCTGAAATGAAAGAGTATCATACAGCTAGATTACATCGATACAGGATATAAACAAAGCAGCTTCTTTCCATATTCCGTTGTATTTCCCAAGGGTAGGTGGATACTGCAGGCACTTGGTGATTGGTGGTAAAAAAGCGGCCTCGGCCCGGCCGGCACGGCGCTACCATAGTAGGCTAACAGCTCGCTAGCCCTTTCAAATTTCAGGGACGCGTGGTTGCCTGTTTCGGAGCGGAATCCAGTTAGTGAACCATTGGGAGTGTGGGCTCGGCATCCTTTGCCGGACGGCTGCAGAGGCGTCTTACTGGGCTGGCTGCCATCGCGTGTTTGATGGAATCTGGTTAAGCTTTGGGAGTGGCTCCCCCCCAGACTCGACCCTTGCAATCTCAATGCCAATTTAAACAGCTGTTACGCGGACTTGTCAAACTAGTGGCTGATCATGAGGCGATTGGCGGAGAAAATCATCGTAGGGTGAGCTGGTACCACCAAGAAGCCTGTCAGGGTGTTTGAGCAGGATCAAGACTACAATGCTGATAGAGCTCACAATGTTGAAATACATATATAATGGCATCAGTCTGTAGTTTCAAGTAGATGTCTTCTTAGTTATCAAGCACTGAATACTATTTGACACAGACCAACTAAACATCAACATGGTGAACGTTTGGAGCGTTTTGGGCCTTGCCCTTTTTGCAGGAAATGCTCTTGCAAGCCCGGCAGCACCTGCCGTCACCCAGGCTCCTGATATCAACAAGAGAGCTACCACTTGTACCTTCTCCGGCTCTAGCGGTGCTGCAAGCGCCAGCAAATCTCAGAAGTCCTGCGCAACCATTGTCTTGTCCAACGTTGCCGTTCCTTCTGGTGTAACTCTTGATCTTAGCGATCTTGAGGACGGCACTCATGTAAGTAACCCGAGAAGAGAAACCTCTGGTTATCAAGACTGACAATTTTCTTTTTAGGTCATTTTCGAGGGTACAACTACCTGGGGATACAAAGAGTGGTCCGGTCCCCTTCTCCAAATCTCCGGCACGGACATCACCGTCACGGGTGCTTCTGGTGCAACTCTGAACCCTGATGGAGCCAGATGGTGGGACGGTGAAGGAACCGATGGCAAGACCAAGCCCAAGTTCTTCTACGCTCACGATCTCACCTCTTCTACCATCACCAACTTGCATATCCTGAACACTCCGCTCATGGCCGTCAGCATCAATGGATGCGATGGATTGACTATCACTGACATGATCATTGACGACAGCGCTGGTGACAGTGCCGGTGGACACAATACCGATGGATTTGATATTGGTGACAGTAGCAACGTTGTCATCTCTGGTGCTAAGGTCTACAACCAGGATGACTGTGTTGCCGTCAACTCCGGAACGGTAAGTTGAATTTCTGACCAGATGAAAAATTTGGTTTCTGACTTATTGAATCAGGACATCACATTCACCGGTGGCCTTTGCTCAGGAGGCCACGGCCTGTCTATTGGCAGTGTTGGTGGTCGATCCAACAATGTTGTTGACACCGTCAAATTTTTGGACAGCACAGTTCAAAACTCTGTTCAAGGTAAGCGGTGTATGAATTATCCATTTATTAGTATTTGCTGACCACATAACAGCTATTCGCATCAAGACCGTTGAGGGAGCCACTGGCTCTGTCAAGGGTGTTACCTACTCTGGTATCACGATGAAGTCAATCTCCAAGTATGTCCGATTCAGAACCATAGTTTAATTGCGCACGCTCACACTCCCTAGGTACGGAATTCTTATTGAGCAAAACTACAGTGGCGGTGACTTGAAGGGCGACCCTACCAGCGGTGTTCCCATCACTGGCCTTACCGTTAGCAACATTGTCGGCACCGGTTCGGTCGCTTCCAGCGGCTACAACATTGTGATTGTGTGTGGAAGCAGCGGCTGCTCCAACTGGACATGGTCCAAGGTTGCCGTCACTGGAGGCAAGGACTACGGCAGCTGCCAAAACGTCCCAAGCGTTGCCTCTTGCTCTACTTAGTGTGAGGCAGGCCCTGACCGCAAGTCAGCGTCTCTAATGAACGCTGATGATAAAGCGCTTTGTACATAAAGGCCACTCGATTGTGGCTTCTGATTCTGTTAACCGATTGTATATATCTTTGCATTGTTTATACTACTTGACACGATGCGGATCTTATTTGAGCTTGAGATCTATCCTTGTCATTCAGGAGCGAGAGTTGATGTTCCCTTGACCCCAGACCAACTGAAACGCGACTATGCATCTGGATGTAACTGCCTATGCTATCCGTAAATAGAATTAAAGCGTCGTACTCACCATAAATATGGACTGGAAATGGTCTGGTGCACATAAGTAAGAGAAGACCTCGACATTCACTAACTCAGACACATAACACTGCAGCCCTGTGCATGTCACTTGTCTGCAGGTAAGCACAGTTGCTTGCTAGCATTGTGAAGACCAGGAAATATCATGCTCGAACATGGCAATGCTTTGACACAGAGTTGAAAGAAGCCCCAATTCTTTTCCGCTAATGCTTTTTAATCTGTAAAGCCCGAAATATCAATCACCAAACCCCATCATCATTCATAATTGCATCGCATCCATCTAATAGAGTCCCACAGTCAAGTCACCCTTGACACGAGCCGTCAAGTGAACCTCGGCCTCGAGGTCGAGCTTGATGCCAACAAGCAGAGCAGCGGCCGAAGGCTTGCCCTCGGCGTCAGTGGCGCCCTTGAGGAGCTGGCCTGCGGGATTGTTAGATCAGGATTCTCAAGTTGCGCAGATGAAGGGCGTCTTACCAGCGGGAGCGGAAAGGCCGGTGGCGGTAGGAAGGGGGACAACGAACTGTCCGTTCTCGGTCTGGGCGGGAGAAGACATTTTGAAGGTGGTTGGGTTGGGAGTGAGTTGGAAGAAGCAGTAGGTGAAGTTGGTTGTTGTTGTGGAATGTTCTGGTTAATTCTTCTCGGTTCGAGCGAGTCGGTGTTGACTTATATAGGCAAGCAAAGGCTGGAGTTTTGTTCTAGAATGCATGTCCGGACGCATAGCGTGTCGGGTGTGGGCAGTCTAGACGAATGGCTGGTGGAGAGCGCTGGACAATGCATGCAAACCACAGACGCACGAGACGTGTCGGCCTGCGTGTCATGGAAAAACACGCCATATTCGATGCATCGCGGTAACTCGTGTGGAGATGCAGCAAGTCTTCGGCGCTGCACAGGCCCAAGCCTGCTCTTTTCCAGCCCCTTCACTGACGCACAGGTCTCTTAAATCGGGGCTAGATCGGGAGAGAACGGGGCGGTTCCACATTGGACCCAGAGCAGCTGAAATCGCTGAGCGCTTATCGCCGCTCCGAAAACGCCAAGATGGATCTCCGAGCAAGTCTTTTCTTTTTCTTTTCTTTTTCAATTGGAATGATCCATCGAGTGACAGCTCATCTGTTGGTATTCTGGGGCTACCCGAGGGAAGCTGTGGGCTTTCCCTGCCGCCTGTCGTGGCCCAAGAAAAAGCAAAAAGCAACCAGAACAAAAGGGCGTTCGAATTTGTGACAATTGATCACACAAGACGTAAAAGGAAGATGGATCACCGATTATACAATGCATCGCAGTATTCGAACCCAACTTGAGCAAGCCTGCATTACCAGATGGCTAGTTATGAGTGATATCCCGATGCGCCCTGAGGCATCCAGTCGTTTGTGGGGGAAAATGAAGCTGGGAATTAGAACCGGTAAGGATGCGCGAGCCTCAATCTTGGCGGCTGCTCTTCCCTGTCGCTTCTCCCTTGCCAGCCAAGTCGGTGAGAACACGAGACCCTGCAGTGAGGCGTGCAGCTCGGGGGCAATTATGGAGAAATTTCTTTCTCGTTTGGATAGTCCCATTGACCTGAGATGTCGGTGATGTCGCCCTAAATACTGGGCCGCTCAGTTGGATGCTGTAGAATGGAGTGCGCGAACAAAGGCGTTATCAGGGCTCCTAGGCATTGATCCTAAACAACGTCCTTAATTGAATTAATTGGATATTTTTGAACCGTACTTTCTAGAAAAGAAGTTTGCCCCAGAAGACCGCGTCACCTACCTAAACTTCGCGAACCAGGAGCGAGCTTGCTCACCACGAGAAACGCTCGTATCGCTAGCATATGAATACACTCGCTTGAATGCCCCGCTTTTAAAAGCTTGGATTTCTTGAGATGGCTAAACTAAGAACAAACGAAGATGGTTAGGATAACATGCGATAGCGGGTCAACTTGGACGAGCTTGTTTATAATTAGCAGCTCCATGTGAAGTATGGTATCGGGATTCTCCTCTAGTAAAGTGCGCAATTGCGCCAAAATACTTCCGATTTGCATTGACTCAAATCATCTCATTGCTTTGCCCATTTCCTTGGGACAGGCCAGGCTGAAATCTCGCTTGCGAGGCAGACCAAGGACTCCCAAGCGTCCAGAGTACCACATGATCACAAAAAGCACAGTGGTAGATATATTACGAAGTGTTACTGATCGCCTACTTATGACGTCGCCCTCTCAAGCTCAAAACGGAGATAGGTGTTCCGAATAGCGCTTATGTAAACGGCCAAAAGCTTATCCCGCCTTATATTTCCGATATCTCCAACTGCCAAGACTCCCCTGACAGCGGTATAAAGATGGAATGTTTCTGATATTGTCCCAGTCATTAATTCATTTCAACTTTGGAATCGTAGTTTCCTCGAGGTTTCAGTCTTTGAATAATATTAAAATGGGCGGCAACGGAACAACATTTTTTCTCAAATTCTTTTTATTGAACCAAATATTTGGCAGGGTTCCCGAGCAAACAGCTTCGTTTGAGGGAAAGACAGTCATAATTACTGGTTCCAACACAGGACTTGGCCTCGAAGCAGCCCGGCATATTGCCAGTAAAGGGGCAGAGAAAGTGATACTGGCGGTTCGCTCGATTGAGAAAGGAGAAGCTGCAAAACAAGACATTGAAAGATCGACCGGTTGTGGCCCGAGTACGATCGAGGTTTGGTCTTTGGATCTCTCCAGCTATGATAGTGTCAAGGCCTTTGCCGCACGGGCGGTAGCTGAGCTACCCCGGATTGATGCGCTAATTGAGAACGCGGGAATCGCTTCTCATACATGGGCAACGGCAGAAGATAATGAGCGTATGTTAACAGTCAACGTTGTGTCGACTTTTCTGCTAGCCTTGCTCCTTTTGCCTAAGCTAAAGGAGACTGCTGCCCGCTATAACACGCGACCGAATCTCACAGTTGTATCGAGCGACATGCATTACACAGTCGACTTCAATGAGAAGGACGCTCCGGAAGGCATCTTCAACAACATGAATGACAAGGATGAATCCGATATGCAAAACCGCTATACAACAACAAAACTTCTCGAAGTCTTCATTGTGCGGGAAATGGCCGCTCGCGCCGAGACCAAGTTATATCCCGTCACCATCAACTTGGTGAACCCTGGCTTTTGCAGGAGCGAGCTGGAGCGCGAGAAGGCAGGCTTCATTTTCAATATCTTGAGTTTCCTGTTTGCGCGTACGGTCGAAGTTGGATCCCAGAACCTGGTGTACGGTGCCAGTGCTGGCCCGGAAACCCACGGCCAGTTCCTTAACAGGTGCAAGATCACGACGCCTGCTAGCGTGGTCATTGGGCCTGCTGGCCCTGATACTCAAAACAGATTGTGGAATGAGCTCATTGCCAAGCTGGAAAAGATTGAACCTGGCATCGAGGGGAATTTGTGATTGTGCACCACAGAATAACTCAAAAGAGATTCTTTCGGATTTGCAGAATTTGTTAATTCTGCAATTTTTAAAAGAGTGCCCAGGGAACGTAGATGATTCTCGATAATAATCTCATAGACTTTATGACTTTGGTGGCATCAATAAAGCTTCTGTGCCATCCGTGTTCTTGTCCTCCGTCTATGTACATCATTGTATTCAAGAAGTAAAGTTGTGTTTATTTTGTCTTTGATGTATACTCTACTCAAAGGAATTCTATATGGATGACGAAGCAGCGGTTAGGGAACATGACATAGGTATAAGCCAGTTGTCCAACACCACGGAGTCGAGAAACAACTCTACAGTTTAGAAGTCAAGTTGACATGAATAGCCTTGGCTTGGGTATATGCATCCAGCGCATACTGTCCCAACTCTCGACCAATACCAGATGACTTGTATCCTCCAAACGGAATACCAAAATGAGAGTCGCCCGATGAGTTGATCCACACCATTCCAGCCTGAAGCTTGCGAGCCACGATATGAGCCTTGCTAATATTTTCGGTAAACAAGGCAGCTGCTAATCCGTAATGAGTATCATTGCATTTATCGATTGCTTCCTTCTGGGTGCTAAATTTGGATATGGCGACGACGGGTCCGAAAATCTCTTCGCGAACAATCTTTGAGTCTTCCGTAGTCTGGAAAAAGCGTTAGACATTTAAAATAGAAAAATAGTGTGTAAAAAGGCTTTGTATGTGGGAAAGCGATTGAGCATGTACTCACATCTATGAAGATGGTAGGCTTGATAAAGTAACCTTTTGAGCCATGTCGGGCACCACCATATAGTAATTTAGCGCCGCTTTTCTTTCCTTCTTCTATATATCCCAAGATTCTGTTGAATTGAACCTCTGATATTTGCGCTCCTTGGTATGTATTGTCCGAAAACGGGTCGCCGAGCCTGTCGTGCTCCTTGGTGACTTCAAGGAAGCGCTCCAGAAACTTGTCGTAGATGGTATCCTGGACATAAATGCGTGAAGTCGACGTGCATACCTGAGAGAATATGAGTTATTAATTTTGCCTATTCCCCCCCGTATAGCTCTCGAAAGAGCATGGGTTGTTTGACAAAGCTTACCTCACCCGAATTTTCCATTATGCCGGAATGACACCATTTAGCAGCTTGGTCCAAATCGGCGTCTGCAAACACAACGCTAGGACTTTTACCTCCACATTCCAAAGTTACATTCTTCAGATTGTTGGCAGCCGCCTTCATGATCTTCTTGCCCGTTTCCGTGCTGCCGGTAAAGGCTACTTTATCAACATCGGTATGGTTGGCCAGTGCGTTTCCTGCAGTGGCTCCCAGACCCGAGATGATGTTGACGACTCCAGCGGGGAGTCCAGCTTCAATAACTAACTTGCCAAAATAGAGAGCTGACAGAGGCGTCTGCTCCGCAGGCTTCAGAACGACTGTATTGCCGCATGCAAGAGCCGGGGCGATCTTCCAGGCAAGCATCATGAATGGGTAGTTCCTGATTGGAGATTCATATGTCAATGTGGCATTCTTGAGATTTGTGGCATGTATTTTGCTATTTGGAATACATACCAGGGAATGATCTGAGCGCACACGCCCAATGGCTCTTGCACAACATATGCGAGCTTAGCAGGGGATGTCTCAATGGTTTGTCCGGTGATCTTATCGGCTGCTCCGGCGTAATAGCGAAAGACATTGTACGATTCATCGAGATCACCAGCTAATGCGGAACTAAAGGTCTTGATAAAAACAATTAGAAAATGTGCCTCGTAAAGTAAAAAAGAAAAAAGTGGTTTACCTTGCCATTGTCAAGAGCATCAATAGCAGCGATGAGTTCGCGATCGCGATCAACAAGCTCAGCTATTTTGTACAAGTAGTTTCCACGCTCATTTGCTGCTAGCTCAGACCAAGGGCCTTGGAACGCGCGGCGGCCAGCAGCCACGGCGTTATCAACGTCAGTTTCGGAAGCTCCTTGAAGTTGTAGGATCTCTTCCTCCGTGCTATATCCCTGTAGTTAGTATTTGTATATTTAAATGACGTATGCAGAGGTGTAAGTGTGATGGCACTCACGTTGGATTGACCACTTTAAATTTCTCACCACTGCCCTGGATGAATTGGTTATCTATGAACAGCCCAGTTGGCTGATCATACTTTAACCCATTGGGTAGGGTAATTGGAACAGTGCCAGACATCGCAGCAGTGGAAATCAAGAAGAAATGAATATGTTTTTGTCAATCAGATACCTGGAAAATAGGCTTGCTGGATGTGGTGATGGGTGTTTACAGGTTTGTAGGCGGGTTCATATATGTTAGCAACATGTTGCTAAATAATCAAGACAAGCCAAGAAACATTGGAAATAGAATAGTCCAAGGCGAATAGGCTACCCAACTCAACATGCGGGCTACATGGAGCAGTTTCAAACGAGGGAGGCCATCTCCACACGGACAAGACTAGCGCCAAATGGCAAATGCATGGGGCTGTGGAGGAGCCCCCCATGTTCGCCACTAGCTGCCTGATGCGGTAATTTTAAGAGAGGATGGACCGGGACAGTGCCGGTCTTGACGATAGTTCAGCGATGCCATTCATGGTGACGCCAGCCATCCGTTTATCCGGCAATCTATGCATCGGTTGTAGTGTTACGATGAAGTCGGTCAACTAGTCAATGAACATGTGATCGGTCGCGTATCTGCGCCTGATGGGGAAACCAATGGTCTCTTTCAGCATTGTCGCGAGGATGACTTTAGTTGGCGTTACTTGTAACTTTTGATTGTGGCCTGCTGTTCGAAATAGTGAATGCCAAATGTTTCTTCACGAAAAAAATGATTTAAGCCTTGGGATGGCCTTCAGTAATTGACACATCTACCAAGTCAAGACCCATAAGAATAACACATTCATAAACACCACATAAAATTATTTACACAAATCAAAATGCCCCAAAGCAAGGAAGGCTTTCATTGGACACCGTCCAGCAAGTCTTATGGTCTCGAGACTGAGGCTGTTGTACCGAGCACCCCCCAATCCCAGCTGAGAGACAGTTACGACGCCATCGTCATCGGAGCAGGCTATGCCGGCTTGATTGCTGCTCGTGATCTCTCAAGTTCAGGAGTCAAGGTATTGATACTGGAAGCCCGGGACAGAATTGGCGGGCGAACTTGGACTGCTTCGGCTTGGGGAGGAGAACACGTCGAAGTTGGTGGTACCTGGCTCCATTGGTATGGCCGCACTTCTATTCTGCAGCATTAGTTAAAAATTGACATGCGGCTAACAATTTTCAGGAACCAACCACACGTCTTCGCTGAGTTGCACCGATACAACTTACATACCAACATCAAAACCTCCAATGGGACTTTCGCTCCCACCAAAATCTATTACGAGACTCCTACTGGTGAACGCAAGCTGATGACCGAGAAAGAGGTTTATGCTCGTGTAGAACCTATTGCGCAGGAATTTTTCACCATTGATGGGCTAACCAGTCGAGATTTGATGCCATATCCTCACGAGCCTTTCCATCAGCCTTCACCATGGACAAAGTATGACCACCTCAGTATCAAAGACCGCCTGGACCAGATCGAAGGTTCGAGCGAGAATAAGGGAATTCTAGAGACTTTGCTGGGCACCATTGGAAGCGATAAAGGATCCGAGATTGGTTTTGTGGAGCCTTTGCGCTGGTACGCACTGGGTGGGCACACCATCGCTGGTATGTTCGAGATCATCGAGTCCTACAAGCTCGGACCTGGAGGACAGACACGGTTTGCTCGAAGTATTCTGGCCGACTACCGAGGACATCTGAAGTTCGAGACTGTGATCAAAAAGATCGAACAAACGTCTCGTGGCGTCACCATTACTGCCAAAGACGGTGCTACCTACAAGGCCAAGCATGCAGTTTGTACTATTCCACTGTAAGTATACAATGGGTTCATGGAGTTATATGAGATCTGACTTTAAGTTTGTAGAAACTGCCTCGGAGATGTACAATTCTCCCCTCCTCTTAGCCCCCTGCGCCAGAAAGCCATTGAGCGTGGCCACATGAATAAAGCTGTCAAGGTCCACTTTAAGCTAAAACACCCCGAAGAAGCATGGCTTGCCATGTCTAATCCTCATGGAAATTCTCCGTTCTGTCTTGCATTCTCCGATCACAACGGAACTGGCAAAAACATTAACAGCGGGACTTATTGTATTGCATTCGGAGCAAATGACCGGGTCATTGACAGAGAATCCAATGAAGAGATCATTTCCGGCTTCAAAGAGCATCTTAGGCCCGATGTCGATGTTGCTGCTTACCTGACACATGACTGGGTTAATGATCCATATGCCAAGGGCACATGGAGTAGCTGGGGCCCTGGCGATATGACAAAGTACTTGAGAGAGTTGCAAAAGAGCCACGGAAGAGTCATCATGGCCAATGCGGACTGGGCAGAAGGTTGGAGAGGGTTTATTGACGGCGCAATTGAGCGAGGATCTGTGGCCGCGCGAGTCATTCATAGGAAAATCTCTGAAAGCAGTGATGTTTCTGCCCGACTGTAGCTGCTAGCAAATATCTTTTTCGGGTCTAATTCGATGCAATGCTTTAGCCTCAAACTTCAATCTCCTTGTTTCATGAGTCAATTTCCAGGTGAAACGTTTTAAGTGTAAGTCCTCCCGGATATACCATGGGCCCCTTATATTAATGAGGCTTCCAGCCTTACTTGAGCAGAATTTCCCTGCGTTGTTACATCGATCCGCGCCTAGTTCCTTAGGTGATATGTAGTAGAATTTTAGCACTCTCCGCGATCTCGTTAATTAATATGGGCACTTTAGGCTACGAGTTTCACGAAATTTTATCGCCATCCCCAAAGGTGGCCAGTCGTATTTTTATATTTAAAAAGATGCGCATTATTTATATTTTGAATTCACGTTCAATACTGATATGAGGTCCATTTTTGCATCTGATTGTCTCAAATAATAAACATGAACAAGAAATTTAAACAAAGACTTGGCTTATGCGGTGACCCCATCAGTGGCTGGTGGCCCACTGTACACTGAAGTAAATGTTAGTCTCATACGTTTCTCGTACTATGATTTTCACATACCTTTTCGAGCGTGGATGAGGTACCATACAGCGGAGAGTGCCGCAAATGCAAAAAACACAACGCTAGCATAGTTCATGCTCACTGCTGTGACTGGTAATGCGGTCGGCATGCTAAAAAGGACTACCTGGAAGATAATCCAAGCGATGGCGATACAGTTGACTGCCGTTCCGATGATGGGCCCACAAGTGAAGCGGGCTCCATTCACTTCTTTGCGTTTGTGGATTAGACTAACCAGCACAGGAATGAGATAGCTGGCTTCCAAAGACATCACGCCAACTGACACAAAGGCTGTGAAGGCAGAAGAGCTTCCGAGGTTGATAAGGCCAAGAAGCATTTGGACAATTGTTATTAAGACAACTGCATTCACTGGAACTCCAAGTCCTTCGTGGACGCGAGACCAAAGGTGAGATCCAGGAATTGCGTTGTCTCGAGCAAATGCCCAAGTGCATCGAGACGCAGCCACAGTAATACTGAGGCTACAGCCCAAAGTCAGTGTTAAAACAAGTATTAAAAGCCCAAGAGCTCCAGCATTGTCGCCCATGGCAGAGCGGAAGACAACAGGCAAGGCCTGTCCATACGGCGCAGCGATCAGTTCCTCAAGAGGCGCCATAGTAAAGCAAATAGGGAGGATGAACATGAGGCCTGCCACTCCTTGGACCGGAACGGTCAATGCGATTGCCTTTGGAACCTTTACAGCAGGGTCTTTGCATTCTTCCGCCATGGCTGAAACCATACCGATAGCGGAAAAGACGTAGGCCGATGGTAGAAGGCCGATGAGGAATGTGAAATGTTTCCAGCCAGAAAAGCTCTCGTCGTAGTGACCTAGAGCATAAGCGGCGGTGTGTCGTCCAGCCTTGGCTTTCACTGAGAGCGAAATCAGGACAATTACAATGGTCAGTCCAATAAATCCCGCCACAAAGGTATCAATTATCGCCAGCCAGCGGTTTGCAAATATGCAAATAACCGACGAAAAAAGAAGGATGGCATATAGGATAAGCAAAAGCTGCCATGAAGTCGCTTCCCATTCTGGCTTCAGCATGGTTATAGTGCCCGCAAGGAGAGATGCGAAGCCAAAATTAACCGAGAGCGTGATTGTCCAGTTGGCAATGAGCCATGTCCATCCCGTGACAAAGGAGAGGACATTCTTGCCCTTTGACGCGATTTGAAAGGACCAATAATATGGACCGGCCGAGGTTGGATACCGTGAAGCAAGTTCGGCTACCGACAGGGCAACGCACTGGCTAAAGAGAACGACGACTATCCAACCCACAAAGAGTGCTAGCGGACCGCCACCGTAGATGGCACTGATGAGGGGACCCCCTATGCCAAATGGTATAGCTTCAATTGCCAGAGACTGGAAAAGGAGCGTTCGAGTCGATCTATTTCGTTGCAGGTGGGAAGGTTGGTAGCCGAGCTGTTCCAGCGTGTCGACGTCGCCTATGGTTATGGTTTGGGCTCGGCCACTCTGTATGGTACCGCTTTGTGACGGCCTCCGAGGAACGTCTGAGGGTTTAGCCTCCATTTCCAACTTGACAGACTGGAAACTATCTGCAGTCATAATTATTGAATATTGGCGTGGGATGGATGCGGCAAGAGATCATGACACGTCTGAAAAGACGATACCCAAAAGGAATCGAGACGATTTATTTAGGCCCTACACTACCCTGTACACATGATATTCCCATCAGAGGCGATTCTGAGCCGGTTCTCCCGCCTGGTGGTGACTCCTAGGTCTGACCTTGGACAAAGTTCGGCCTGTCTCGCATAATTGAACCTATAAACAGTTAGCGTTCGATAAGGCCGTGGCAATTGTGTTAGATACACCACATGCGGCTTCAGCTGACATCCCCGCAAAATCTCGCGTCCACGTTAGCGCGTCGTGATAGATGCCGGTCACCCACAGCAATCCGGGGAATGCGGGGAAGATGTCAATCCAAGCCGGCCGGAAGCACCTGGAGCAAGATCCGGTGAATGATTAGAAGCTCGTTATCATGTTACCCTGTCCGAGTCTTCGTTGACGGTTTCTGACGCATTATCCCTTGAGGATGAACCCCTCCATCGCGTAAGTTAGCCCAAAACCGTAAGCCCCAGCAATTAAGCTATCGCAAAACTTGGTGATTGGTTGGTGCCGCTCACTCATTAGCCTCGCCTAAAATCGTCGTTTTGGGATTCCCGTTACGAAGTCGAAAATGTTGAGTGGGTGGTTTGGCGAGCCGATACCCGGCCTACGCTTTCGTGAGAAAGCTTTGGTTCGTGCTCATCATGAAGTACATTGCGAATCGGAAAAGGGACTCCGGCCATATAAAGAAAAGTCAGCATTTTTGATGTTCACAAAGGTCAACATCGATTTAGAAAATCGTCTCAAGAGTAGGTCGCCACATCCACCAAAAGTGCCTCAAAAATGGCACCCAGTAATTCCACGCGCTTCCCTGTACCGAACCCTGTCACCTCCTTCTGGAACGCCGACCCAAAGAAGTTGGATGACTACCGAAGCACTCCAGAGCTACCTTCCAAGGCAGACATTGTTATCATCGGCTCAGGCCTATCAGGCGCTGCGACAGCTTATTTCTTGCTCAAAGACAACCCAAATCCTCCGTCAATTGTCCTCCTTGAGGCTAGGACAATATGCTCAGGCGCAACTGGTCGCAACGGTGGGCATGTGAAGCCAGACACGTTTTCAGACATACCAAAATTTGCGAAGCTGTTTGGAATCAAGGCAGCTGCTCAATTGGCCGACTTTGAAGCTTCTCATGTCTACGCCGTCAAGGACCTGGTGGAAAAGGAGGCGTTGGATTGTGATTTCAACATTACCAGAGCTCTTGATGTCTATCTGGACCCGGAACATGCCAAGAGTGTCGAAGAGACCTGCAGAGAAATCGCCAAGTCTGACACCGTGAATCTGTCTGATGTGGCTTTCCCTCCCAAGAAGGATGCTGAGAGGGTAAGATTGGAAATTTGCCCATTGTAAACCCCATTGCTGATTATCTCCAGATTTCCGGGGTGAAGAATGCGCAAGCTTGCATCTCATATACCGCAGCCCATCTCTGGCCATCGAAGCTAGTGCATCAGTTACTAGAGAAACTTGTAGCCCAGGGTTTAAACGTCCAGGCCCATACACCCGTTACATCAGTGACATCAGAAGACGATGGTTCATTGCTGGTCAAAACGCCTCGGGGGGACATCAGGGCAGGCAAAGTTGTTCATGCGACGAATGCATATGCTTCTCAAATTTTGCCCGAATATACCCGTGCCATTACACCAGTGCGCGGCGTCTGCAGCCACCTGGAGAGCGTTAAAAAGACGAACACCCCTCATCTTGTCAATACGTACGGTATTAGGTTTGACGAAATCAACAATGACTATCTGATTCCTCGACCGGATGGCAGTATTATTGTCGGCGGTGCCAGGCAGCCGTTCTGGCACAACAAGCGTCGGTGGTTTGATAATACCCAAGACAACGAATTAATTGAAGAGACAACATCGTACTTTGATAACTACATGCAGCGTTATTTCCGAGGATGGGAGAATAGCGAAATGAAGACAAAGAAGATTTGGACAGGAAGTGAGTCAATCATGGTGATAACAATGATGAGAGATATATTTTGCTAACAACCGACGTGATTGTAGTTCTGGGCTATAGCTTTGATTTCATGCCTCATATTGGTGAGGTACCCGGAAAACCAGGCCAGTTCATTATTGCGGGCTTTACGGGCTATGGCATGCCCAAGATCCTTCTTTCTAGCAAAGGATTGGCCGAAATGATTCGCGATAATGTGCCCTTTGAAAGCACAGGGCTGCCAGGCCCTTTTAAAACTACAAAGCAGAGGAATGAGTCGAAAACGAGTCCGCTGGAGAATTCGATGCGTGGTCTGTGGGAAGACAAAGCCAAGCTATGATGTGGCATTTGGGCCTTTTTTGAGTGTCTTATTAGTTATTATGTGCTAATAAATATTCCGAAAAGCGTTATTTAACGTTGCCTTTGAACTGAGCTGTACATGGGGGCAATCCAATTAATAATGCTGCTGTAGAGCATGCTTCTTTCCTGATCGGTTGCTCAAATATGGCCATGAAAAGCCACCGATAGTCTCGTCTACTGAAAGGTTCTCATTTTACATACTCCCGTAGTCCTAGCTCAGGACTAGAAGTGTTGAATCTTCGCATGTACTGCGGCATCTTCTTCTCAATCAGATGCAGGCTTATCACCGAACAGCTGATAAGCCGAGACATCCAGGTACGTCAGCACTAGAACTAGACAAGGAACATGGTTGTATTGAATCGAAAAGCCACGGCGCGCAAGATCTGCAGCTTGACTGCCTTATCTTCTGTGGGCCTTGCCCCAGCAGAGTCGAGGTATTGGGTGTGCTATCTCTTGCTGCTATCATGATACAGGGCCCCGTGCTAGTGCTTCCTAGCGCGTGATACCCCGCATTTTGGGCCGTTGATATAAGTAATGAGCTTGGCCACATGGCTGCCCCCGATCAAACCACCGGTTTTTTGGGACTTGCGATGTTCCATCACTTTGCATCTAAAATCCATCAGACGCCATCAATCTATTATATGCCATTGGATGATCAGTAGGAAGTCTGAAGTGGCAGAGGGAAACGATGTCGACTAAACTCCGAAGCCGGAACGGTGGGTACCCTTGTCTTTGCATCAATGCCGAAGTTCGTTTCCCGGAATGAATCCCTCGCTGGCTAACATACGATCGCTTCAAGGCTGTGCAACATGTAAAAGCAAGCGACAAAAGTGCGACGAGACTCGACCATTTTGTTTGAGATGCCAGAGAGCGGGAATTCCCTGTGCAGGGTATCCAAGGGCAGAGCTGCGGTGGCGGACTGTCAACAAGACAAAGGCCTCCCCGCGACCATCCGCGAAGGGCAACGCACCATCAAACACCAGGTTAGATGCCAATGGTTCAAGTTCTCGAGACTATGGGACTCCGATTAGTAGCGAGGATTGGCATGAAATTCCTGCTACCAGCAACTCTTCACCTGATAATGGTAGTATCAGCTCCATCGAAGCGTTCCAAGCAACCTTTACACATGAGAGCCCAGATACCAGTGAGCCATCGCTTACCGAGCCTTTGACAATGCCCACATTCGAGTTTCCACTTGATCTAGCCCTATTTGACATTTCCCAAATCGAGAGGCAACCCCATCAATTGGACGGTAGGATGGATGATATGGACGACGGTGTCATCGCTCCCCTCGAATCTCCCATTATTTTAGGTCCGTGGGTTCCTCAAGGAAACTCACCGGAGCCCATTAGAGCCAATTTGGCAATATCAAGACCTCCAGATCCGACACAACTCAGACCGACGAACCCAGCCGCCGGAATGTTGATGGTACATTTTGACCAACAAACCTGCGGCATCATGTCCATTAAGGATGGGCCTGCCGAGAACCCTTGGAGAGTTCTAATATTACCTCTATCAAAAGAGTCTCGCGCCGTTTCTCACGCCATTTCCTCCATGGCCGCCTTTCATGGATCTTACGACGTTCCAAGCCTCCGGTTGCGCGGTACGGAGGATATGAACGAAAGCAGCAAGTGGCTTACCACCGAGAAAGAAAAGAACTTGATACCATCATTGGCCGCCTACATTGCTCTGTCATTCGCAGAGGGATGGAAGTCCCCCAAGAGCACGAGCAATCAGCATCTGAGCAGTGCGAGACAACTCATAATAGATCGGTTTCCAACGGAGCAGGCCTTTTTGCACCTTACCACACAGAATGCTGCAAGATTTAAATACTTGATTAACACCTTCATTTTCGTTCATGTTATATCTGGCATCACCTGTCCTGTAGAGGAACCTACCCAGCCTTTACCGGACAAGATTTTGTCTTTTTTGGCCCTTACGTTGGATGGTACCATGAAGGAAATTGATCCTCTCCTAGGCTGCGCCGCTTCATTGTTTCCCTTGGTTGATGAGGTGGTCTGTTTAGCAAATAGAGCGCGCCGAGCGAAAACCAATAGCCTGGCTCTGGTTAGCCAGGCCAGTGAACTTTTCATACAGCTGCAGACTTGGAGGGCACCAAAGGTCAACGAGCTGGAATCTTTCGGCGAGCCACAATATAGCCTGCAGCATTGCATCCAAACAGCCGAAGCCTTACGATATGCGACTCTATTACATCTTCACCAATCCGTCCCTGAGATTCCTTCGCCAACGTCAGAAGAGCTTGCGAGGAAGGTGCTTCTAAAATTGGCCAGCATACCTTCAAGAAGTCGAATGACCAACCTGCACATATTCCCTCTCCTAGCAGCAAGCTGCGAGCTAACAGACGAGGAAGATCGAGAGTGGGCAAAGGAACGGTGGGAAGCTATGATTTCCCGACTCAGGGTAGGAAACGTGGATAGCTGTTGGGAGATCGTGCAAGCCACATGGGCAAGACGTGATAATAACGGGGGGCAGAGGCTTCCGCTTCTAAACGCGGACTCAGAGTTGGCGAAAGAATACACCATCCGAGGAAGCTTACATTGGTTAAGTGTGATGCGTGATCAGCAATGGCAAGGTATGTTGGGTCCAAGCATACGCGTCTTGACGTGCATTTGATTGAGGCTAACTATTATTCCAGTCTTCGTCGGCTGATCTAATGTGAATGTGGCTGCAGTGCTCATACATTTGATGTCACTCGATGTAAACATCAATCTAATTAAATAGGTTCCTGGAAAGTATCGTGTTGTCTAGATGTCTCGGAAGATTCGCTTCATCTCATTGTTGTCATGAAGCGGTACGATCAGATCACCCGACTTTGAGATATAAGTTCTTTTGGTTGAGGTAGTTTGACTGAAACCTAGCTATTTTATACTGAATATAAATTCATTAAACTCACTTCGAGAAAACTAAATAGACAAGCAAGAGAATGAAGATAATTGACCCAGAGAGTAACAGTCCTCTCATTTCGGGAAAATGGACTTTGACGAAGAACCAAATGTTTCAATATCAGTTTCATCTCAAATAATACCCCACTGTGTTATCTGCTTGCGGGTTGGAATTAGCTGTCCCCAGGTCTTCCGTGACAAACTGTAAAGAAATAGTAAATCGTTTTGATCGCGCCTAAGCCAAGGCTCAGCATACGGCATCAATAAACTTGAAGATAAGCTAAAAGGCCGAGATTATCGTTGAACTCTGTAATCTGTATTCCGTTGTCGTCAACGCAGGCAGAATAAAATGTGCAGGTACCGAGTCTGCACACAAAATGCAACGCACGGGGATTGCGGTTGTCCCAATTAGTTAATTGTGCTCTGCTCGGTTCCTCGCAGTGGCATAGTGGGTTCAATGGATGGTTTCCTTTGTTGTCTGCAAAACAAAGGAACATTCCACAGTGAGAGCATTTATCGTATGGCCGTCCTGCATTACCATTGGGGTTGGAAGCCAGGACAATATATCGCTTGCCGCGCTGACCGCACGAAATACAGATTGGGGGCTCTGCAGGGCCTGGAAGAAGCTCGACTTTGGAAACTTTGGCCATATCCTGGAAATGGATCAGCGAGTGCCAGTTGAAATTCTGACTTGATGTTTGACTTCTCACGATTATTTACGATCACTCGAATGATTTTGAACGGAATCAAAAGCGGGGTAGGAATCAAAGTCGAGCTCTCCAAGTTATATCGGAAGCTGACCATCAAAAGCAATAATTTTATGTACAAGTGACACATGAGGCTTTGGTCATTGGTTAGGTCAGCCAGCCTCATCTTGTCACATGGAGTCATCGCGGTATCTGATTTACCCGATTTCCGTGAGAATAGCAGCGTCAGGTATTCGGAAAAACAAAATATTTTTGGGAAAAATATGGGAGCTTTCTTAATAATGCCGAGAGCGGGGATAAATGTCCCTCTGTAATCTGCACTAGTAATTGATGCCCTCAAAGTTGGACTGGCTTCCTAAACTTGACATTTCTAGCACACAACAGTTGCTCATACAGATGTTATCAAAGACTACAGGGAATCTACATCTTAACCCCAAATTGCTTCGAGTGAATTATGCTTGCGCGAAAGAAGATGACATTAACACACCAAACTTCTCATCCAATTATCTTTCTATCGATTTGACCGAGTTCGAAATAGATAAACAGACAGACATCGGACAATTGCTCACCGCCACCCAATATGGAATTACTGAGCGCTCGATGGTACAAGGGACCGCTGACGAAGGATTCAATATGCCTGAACAGGTCGGGATATGTGTGGGGCTTTCCCAGGATGTTCATACACGAACCAACACATGGCCTGACTTGGCATGCATGACGAAAATCCTGCAGAAACCCCGCAGGTAGACGGATATAAAATATGTCCCGAGCCCATTTCCTCGAGTTGGCTATTGCTGACCATTTCAATATTCGCAATTGGGCTTTCGGAACGCGCGGTTGCCGGCACGGCGTAGTAGGAGTTTGGGTACTTCAACAGAGGCCGTTTTTCCACACACTCAAAACTCCATGAAACTATGCCATTAGCCCCCGATGGCATCTAACATCACAACCTCGGGGAATTCGACCGGAGCCACGTATCCAATCGCAACGGACTCTTTGAGCCCCACCCTCTTGTGTCTTTTATTATCGACCGTTACCTTAAAGAACATTGCCATTGCGACACTCAGTTTAAGCCTTTGGAGTATTCTTCGCAATGTCCTCTTCCACCCTCTGCGAACGGTCCCTGGGCCATTCTTAGCGAAATTCAGTCAGCTGTGGAGAAACTACCGATACTTCCGAGGTACATGGCACGAGGATGTTCTGGATCTCCATCGACAATATGGAAACGTGGTTCGAATTGCACCAGACGAAGTCAGTTTTGTTGATGAGCACGGTCTGAAAGAATTATATGGACATGGGAAACAGATTGTGAAGGCAAGTTTACTTATCACATCAAGGGAAATCGTACATACTGATAAGTAACCAGTCCAACTGGTATGACACGTGGAATAGGTCAGATATGAGTGTCAGCTTTTTCTCGACAACCGACATCAAACTGCATCGCCACATCCGCTCACGTGTATCAAACGCGTATTCCATGACAGCAATTCTTGGCATGGAACCATTAATCCAAGAAGTTATGGATCTTCATTTTGCGAAGCTGGGTCAGATGGCAGAGGAGGTGAAGGTGGTCTCTCTCGACAGACTCGTCAACTATTTTACATTTGACCTTGTTGCAAAGCTGGCATTGGGTGGTCTCATTGGATTCATCGACCAAAATCGCGATGTCGACGGTGTCATCCAGTCAATCCACGATGGCTTCTATCTCATGTCAAACATGGGCAATGTGCCTTTCCAGATGTCCTGGTTCAACAACCCTGTCTCAAAGTGGTTCGCCAAGACTCTGGGCGGTAAGCGACTAAACGCGTTTGACAAATTTGCCGAGTGGATGGAAAAGAAGGTGGAGGAGCGCATGGAGCATGGGCTTGCGCCCGGGCAGCGCAGAGATCTCCTCCAGAAATTTATCGAAGCAAAAGGCCCTGACGGCCTTCCAGTTACGAAGAATGACGTTCTGATTGAGGGTGTCAACATTCTTGGGGCCGGAGCTGACACAACGACCAGCGGAATTTTGGCATGCTTTGGGGAGCTTCTTACTAATGAAGCGGCAAAACAGAAGCTTATTGATGAAGTTGATCATGCTTACGAGACTAATGTTAAAGGGGAAAGTCGCGAAATTACTTTCAAAGAAGCCGAGAAACTTCCCTATCTTGCAGCTGTTGTCCGGGAGAGCCTGAGGCTGTGTCCGTCAATCCCATACCAACTTCCTCGTTCTGTCCCTGCCGAAGGAGTGCACATTCGTGGCTATTACATTCCTCCGGGTTTTTCCTGCAGCATCAGTGCTAGAAGCATCAACCGTGATCGCGATGTATTTGGACCAGATGCCGACGAGTTTCGCCCAGAACGATGGATTCCTAACGGCCCCGAGGATGAGGAGAGGATCAAGTACCAAGCTAGTCTTTTAGCTACAGTAGGTTGAACTAAATCTAGGGGGGGAAAATATGCTAACATGAAATTAGTTTGGGATGGGTAGCAGGGGCTGCATCGGGAAGAATCTTGCATCTGTCCAAATGTACAAATACCTCGCCCAATTTTTCAGACATTTCGATGCTGAATTGGTGGATCGAAACACCCCCTGGACTATCAAAAGCCAGTTCTTCACCAACTACGGAGGTTTTTCTATTAGACTCAAGAGGCGATAGAAGTACGTAACGACCTTGATTTGAACATGGTCTACGTCATGGAACTGGCATCAATTTTGCAGGGATACACTTATCCCTGGAAGCCCTAGAAACAGCTTGAGAATGGTTTTTGAGAAATCTAATTTTTTGTACAAGGCGAAGAGGCTTCAGTGGTTAAATACAACCTACTGAGCTTTGAATAATACAAATATTTCCCTACTAAGTCTACAAGACTGCTCACCGACAAATAACGCCTAGGGAATAAGCCGTTTATTAAGCCGATACCCATGGTTCGTCTGAACCGACGCTAAAATTGCTGCGGCAGGGGAAGACGAGGCATTTGTTGGTTCTATTATGCCCGTTATTTCCCGGTTGGCTCTGTTCGCAGGCGCTCCACTATGACAACCCTGCTAATTCAGTGCCATGAGGCACCCTGGTCTCGTCCAGACAAGATACACCACCCCAGCATTCTTCAGACCGCTCGGTTGATGGGCTCCATGAAACAAGGATTAAAGATAAAGCTTGTGGGGTTATTTCGTGAATATATCGGGAGGTTGTAGAAGCTGGTTGATGCAGGCTGACACCGTCGGTTGGAACTTCAGTTGGCTGGGGAACACTTTATTAGTCAGAACGTAGGCTACCCTGCGTTTTTATCGGTGAAAAAAAGTGTTATGACACTCATAGTTCGAACTAGAAACTCCGGAATACAATCTTATTCGGCTCAAGAAGGCGCTACCTGATACTGGTGTTAATATGAAGTCATACATTAGTGAAGTATATCCTTGTTTCTGCTGCCATGGGCGCGGAGCACATTCCGGGAAAAGCCAGTAAACCATAATAGTTTATCCAGCTCATTTCATGTGTTAAAGAGCCTCAAAGTGATGTACAGTAACGGCAGACCATCTCCCGTATGTCAATTCTTTCTGAATTTCCTTTGTGTCACTGTTGCGATTGCGTTGACACTCTTGTCTCCGTAGATCGCAAATACACAGTGGGATATTGGGACTGATAGAACATCAAGTGCCCATTACGACCTTGGTTTACTTTACCAACATGTAGCTTCACAGAATATGCTATTGCTATCCAACAAAGAAATCGTTTCTGTCGAATTCCTTTTATTAGATTTTAATCTCGACTCCCCATCCCCCAACTTGGTAAGCCTATAACTATGAGCTATGGTGTTTGGGCAAACCAGTGAGGGTGTTTTCACATTATCCAAAACGCTTTGATGGTCTTTTATTTCCAGGCTTGCATTGAAGCGACTCCACCTTGCACAAGGATCATGACTCCACATCTATTACATAGAGTGTTGATGATACGACCAGCGGTGACCATTTTGGTGCGAAACTTTCAAAGTTCATTGGGAGTAGTCTCAGTATATCACCGTGACTCATAATCTTGCTGTATTTGTCTTTCCTGGCTAGGTTACCTAAGGTCTGGTAATGCAAACAATCATAGCACTAGTAAGCCTAGAGGAGTGATGAGTTCTATCTTCAATGCAACATATTCCAAACACAATTTTGGGAACCAGCTAATATCTTTTGTTGATGTTGGAGATTCTACCGAAAAGTCATCCCCGGCCTTTGCTACCAGCTCAATGAGTATTGTTGCAAGACCAAACAGAAGATTACAAAGCACAGCCCCTCCTAACATGGGCTGTAAGGTTTGCTCAAAAGCGGTCGAGCCATCAGAATTTACAAAGCAGAAGCAACCGCTTCTTTCCGCTGAACTCTCTCGTACATCTTTATTTTTAGAGAGAATAACGTTTGCTTAGATTTTCAGTATATCCTAACTAGTAGAGCCGTTTATCTTGACTTTGACGCGCCACAGCATCCGAGAGTCAAGAGGCAGGTTCGCTGATGTCAGATATTGCGTTTGTGGCAAGTTATAATTGTACAGATTAAATTGGTTGTGAGGGTATCACCGTATGTCTTTACCACAATTAGCAGAGGTAGACGAATGGGAACGGTCAGGCATGTCCTCCATGGTGCACTGGATGAGTTATTTCGTGTGTAGTCTTCCAGACTGTGAGAAACGCGACCTGAGCCGACACAAGTAGCTTTTCCCAGTAAACTTAGAACAGTAAGCTACTGTACCCATTGTCACTCAAAACACAGGTATCTCCGATAGCCTCTACCAACCCTTTGCATATAACCTTGCTGGTAAACTTTAACAGTGGCTGCTAGCATAAAATGGCTGCCACAGCCAACTTTACTCTCTTTTCCTTTTACCTACAGCAGCAGCATCAAAGGCACACAAATAGCTAAACATACACACTTATGCAGCTAGCCACTTACACAGACACAAGACACACTCAAACCATTTACACAGCCAAAAGCACAATGGCTACACACGCAACCACAACAACATTGGCCACAGATGCAGCCACACCAACAATAGCTACAAATGTAAGCACAGAAACAGTGGGTACAGAAGCGAACACAGCGACATTGGTTACAAATTCAACCACAACAGCAATGACTACAAACGCTGCACCTACCCCTGACCGTCTTGCATATTATAGATGCACTTTCAGAACCTGGAATGTGGCGGAGGTAACTGAAGACAACGATTCCCTGGTACACAGTCCTACCCACCAGCACTATGAGGTGACCACCCGCGGAACATTCAACGAATATACGTACACCTACGAATTTCGAAACGGCTATACGATTCCCTTTGCTGTCTCTATACTTATGGTTCATCTGGTGATTGCTCTAGTCCATCTCACCGTTCTTTTCTTGTCCAAACGCCCCCGCCACGGATCAAGTTGGGGAACCTTCAGACAGTTACTAGCACTTGTCTTAACCTCAACAACTCAAGATAAGCTAGAGAATGCCGGCGGGGCCATGGCAAGCTCGAAAATGTGGGAAAGGGTCGCAATTGTTACCTTAGGGGGTGAGAAGGATCAATTACAATTTATTCTCGAGAGATCCGAGGAAATGGAGGATGCGAATAGGGATGATGAGGACAATGTGGGTAAAGAAAGGCCTGTCATCGAGTATGTTTAGCATTATGATAGGTTGTCGTGTCCTGCACAAGGCAAAATTCGGGTGTTGACACGGTTCAAAATGGACGGCGTTTTCTTGGCAGCAACCTCCTAATTATAGCAACACTGCAGCATTTTTATTTCCCTCAACATCAATCTCAATACCTCACTATTCCCCCATTCGATGATCGGTGACGTGTGCCATGCTGAAGTGAAACCTACTTCCTGTTCATGATGGAGGATGAAACATGTGGATGTGAGAGAAATCTGGTGCTTTTGGCCTTCAGGAGATTGTGGGACTGGAAATGCCCAATTTTTAAGCATAATTGCCGAGATTGGGATCCAATTTTTCACCCCGAGGGGAAAGCCAGCGGCGAGACCGGGATTCCACACCAACAAACTTTTCTCCCCATAATAAATTCGTACTGAAAAACCAAGCCTCCTGACGCGTAATGAGAGTAATTCTACTCCCGGCACCGTAGATAAGTAGGCAGAAGCTTCCCCTACTTGAATTGAAGAGTTGGATTGCGATTGACGTTCATGAGAGTTCTTGGCTGGCTCGGTTTTCGGCATTCGGTGGTCAAACATAAAGCCACCTCCTAGAGATGGACGCATCTAAGCGCGCACGTCGGCCTGCTTCCCGTGAATTATTTTTTTTAAAAAAACATGAGCAATTTATTTCTGACGCATCACTTCTTGCGACTTCTCCGTTTAAGCATGTGTATTCCAAATCAGGGAACTACCCAATCGCGATCACGTTCATGCTTCTCAGATAAGAAAGTGGGTACACAGTCACGCTTGGCAGGCCCTGGGCAGACCAGTCACGGCTCCAGCAAAAGATGCAACCGTTTCGTAGTGACGCGATTGCTCTGGAAGAACTGGACGAAGCGCCTCATGTTCGCTAGCAACTGCGCCAGTGGCTTTGAGCCCCACCGCGGCTCCGCCTCAACCAAGTAAGGTTGATTTTTTATCCACCAAACTCCACTACTTTAGATCATACCACATGTCAGAAGGCCCAAGCACGCTTCAGTTTATGTCGCATCTTGGGGAACCGGAGAACAGGAAGTGGGCTTCTCCGGTACTTAAGGCGTCCACCCGCACTGCTACGCTAGCCAAGTCTACGGGAAGGTGTCCGAGAAATCCCATCGTGGGATGCCATCGTGATGGGAAACGAACCACTCGTCGTCATCTAGCACTAATCATAGATAAGGGCCACTACCGCAAGTTTTGTGGGACGTGCGCCAAAGACGAGAGTTGCCCAGCTTGGCTGTGAAACTAAACCTACTAGCACTGTGGACCCCTTGCGGTCTTTTCTCGACATTGCTCGGAGTGTTGGGGACTGCTCGGCGTCTCTGGGGTCATCGGGCTTGCCGTCAAAGGAGCTCTGGAGCATCAATCTTGCTCATCGAAAGCAATAAAGGCCTGGCCAAGCCCGGGCTTCGGAGGCGACGCCGCAGCCCAATGAGCCACCATCACTCAGATATCATGGCCAGTCCCATCATTGATCTTGCCAGTTGCGCGGCGTGCACACCGGCTGAGACTGCCGAGCTGGTCTGCCGTGCCGGCGTCAAGAAAGGACACTCACGTCCCGACAAGGTGTTTCTGTCTGCCATTTCTGCTGGCTGCATCCTCAGCTTCGGGTGCGCCGTATCATTGACGGCCTTGACGGCCCCTTGGTACCAGGAGAATGCGCCCGGTCTCATCAAGATCATTGGCGCTCTCGTCTTCCCCTTGGGCCTAGTCATAGTAATATTAACTGGTGCCGACTTGTTTACGTCAACAAATATGGTGGGTCTTTGCCCTATGTTTGCGTCCTGTCGTTGGTGTTGAGCCTTTTTAACCCCATGCTTAGTTCACTCTGGTGGCCGTTCTCAATCGAAGATTATCGATATGGCGCATGTTACTACACTGGTTTCTTTGCTTCTTTGGCAATCTGCTGGGGTCGCTATTTATCATGGCCATCTTTATTGGATGTAAGTTTGTGCAGTCATTCAGTCTATTCTATATGAACCCGTGCCAACAATTCGATCACTAGATGGCGGCATTTTCGACTCCGATGTTTATAGAGAGGAGGTCATCTCCTTCACCACAAAAAAGCAGATCAACCCTGCGGCGCACCAAATCTTCATTCGAGGCATCGGGTGCAACTGGCTTGTCTGTCTCGCGTGCTTTCTCGGTACCCAAGGCAAGGATGTAACCTCAAAGGTCATTGGCATGTGGCTACCCACGTTTGCTTTTGTGGCATTGGGGTTCGATCACGTTGTAGCCAACATGTTTTTTATGCCATTGGGAATTTGGCTAGGCACTCCTGGTTTGACGGTTGGATTGTACATCTGGAAGGGTGAGTGACTCTATTTCCATTCTTGATGGGTGAAGCTAATTATCCTCAAGGCATGATCCCTGCACTTTTTGGCAACATCCTTGGAGGTAGCCTGTTTTGCGGCGTTTACTACTGGTGGATGTATTTGGTCGAGGAGACTCCTGTAGATGTTCACCATGGTGAATATCCAGGGCGCATTTCTAAATTTCGTTTGAACGTGCATGATGCCAATGGGAAGGCTACAGTCTCTGATGAAGAGAGTCAAATAGAATTAAGAGGAACGACACCGAATTAGAATAATAATTAGACGGCACGGAATAGATAAAAATAGATACCATATAGATTAGAATATCAACACAGCACAATGGACACTACCTCCTCGGGCTATATTTTTCACATCCAGTGTAAATGTTTAGGTGATATAGGTATCATGACTACCCATATCACTAATACCACTCCGCGCAGCCTGTTTCTCTGCTCAGGCACACTGCCTCGGGCCGAAGTGAGTGGTGCGTCAAAATTTTCCTCATGCAAACCAGCTACCCTAGAGCGACAAGGTGTAATCTTTTAGGTCCCACAAGCAAAGGCACACTACTCTGCTAAGGGCCTGTTAGTCATCAGCCTAAATAGAATTCATAAAATCAAAGATTAGGAACGGCTCAATTGATTAAATGTGATAAACACGGGTGGTTTCATCATATGGATGTTCTACCCAACTAACTCATGTGGTTAAAAGCTTTTCGCGCCACCGAATCTAAAACCTTAACCTCTACACGACAGCACGTTGTCTGCTCTGCTGTAGAAGCAACCGTGCACTTAATGAAAATTGATTATTAGCACAAAATAACAAGGTCGGCTGAGATTTGGGGGAAACCGATTCATACCCGGAATGGATATGAGGTTGTACCGCTTGCCACATCTTGTCCATGTTGTGCCTGCCAAGACGGGTAGGGATTCTGCAATAGCGCCGCAGTGTTGCCAAGATGCACTTATTTATAGCCTCTATGCACGCCATGAGGCTCCAATTTAGCCTGAATTCAATATAGAGTTTGAGCACAGTCAGGAGGCAAATCACAGGAGGTATTCAACTCGAATAGGACTTCTTATGTTCTTCGAGTTTCAGAGGTGCAGTGTGGCTGAAGCTCGGCGTACTTCAATGGCTGTGATCACACAAAGCGCTAGCGTAGTCGAGTAATGGATTCAAAAATCTGTGTTAATCTGTACCTGCACAATTAATATGGGTAACATCTTAAGGAGTAGGCGCAGAGCAAGTGTTTGTTCGGGTGGCGACGCCTGTGTCGTCGGCTGCGAATCTCAGTTCATGAGTCGTAGATCCGCGAGGATCAAGGGAGCTAATGCGTTGGATCATTCCTAGTCAGAACACGAGAGGGTAGTCTCGCCGGCGTTTCTAACAACGTCGCGTGGGAAATAGGCTTTACATTGTACTTGGGGAAAGGTTGCAGCAAGTAAAGCGATTACAACGGGTTCCTCACTACAGCACTTTTAAGCATGTGCAGACTTAAGAAAAAATATCAATTATTTCAAATCCATTTTCAATCTTCTCTATCCAAGTGAATTATTCCACTAAATCGTATGGTACCCTTGTGACACCCCGTTGTCTCTTCATTCTTCTTACTGTGAACCGTCTAGCCGAACCAGCGGTTTGCTTTTCTCCACAAATTATGCACCAACGCCTTGAATATCCACTGCCAGCACCGGCTGGTTGTCACCAACATCTTAAGGCACTGCCCAAGACTTGTGTCTCAATTCCTCTGACATTGACCAGTGTAAATCAAATAATACATTATTCTTTGCAACATTATTAATCTGTCGTTCAATCTAATGCTTCTTGTAGCTAGGAATTAGTTCCTGAAATTCCACGAATGCAGTCTCAGGGTCGTCTTGCGTTTCAACTCGCCTATTCCCTCACTCAGTGGCAAGCGCCTGGGGTGTCAATGATGAGCCTTTGACATCTTTGAGCATCCACTATTTCCCATGAAAAAATGGAGAGATTCCTGTGTACTGGCTTACCATTGCAAGACTGCAGGGCAACTAGATGATGGAGGAGCGTATCACATTGGAAGTGATTGTCACCAACCGCGCCTCAAAGGTTCGAGACCTGAAAATACATCCCGAGAAAAATAGAAGATGAGACCATAAATCATCCGATTTTGTGAATTTGGCCAATCAAGTGGCCTATTCAGTCTAGACCGGCGCCACAATGTCTCATGTGAATATGTAACCAGCCAGCCACCTTACAGCCCGTTAAGAAGACCAATCGTTTTGCTAGTGCATTTAGCTACAACAAATATCTGCAGCTAAAAGGTCTGGTCCAGCAGGTTTTGCCGGAGTACCCTAAGTTATGACATTGGGCCTATCAAAGCTCTATCCTCTCCATTCTTTCCATTCTTTACCCTTCGCGCCCAAGGTACGGCTGAAAGCTAACAGCCGCTGTCACCGCCACGCCTTACCCCCAGACTACTCATTTATTGGCTCACACCTTTCAGAAGCTAGTCAAGCCATATCCAGCTTACTGATTTAGCTACCAATAGTTTGAATTTAGCATACCATGCGACTCACGGGCTTTCAAATTGAGCTTGCAAGTTCCGAACCACAAGCAAATACTAGTAATAATGGGATAAACAGCGGTGAGCAGAAAATATAAAACAGCAGACAACACCACAATCATAGGCTTTATCTAGAAGTATCAAAGAACACAATACTCACTGACATAAAACCATTTTCCTTCAGCACATCACATCGTTCAACATGAAGTTCATTACCTTTGTTCTGCCTATTTTTGTCACATCTGGTCTCGCCCTCGATCCACGGGTTATTCAGCAACGTAACCCGGCTGGTGCGGCTACTACCAAACCGGACTGTACAACGTTTTGTGCTCCAAACTACACCAATTGCATCACGTCTATTTGCGGGGATGAAAGTGACTTCCATTGCACTTCATACTGCTATGGTCTAGTCGCGGTACGTAAATATCATGCCTATACTCCCATCACTCAGACATGCTAACAGAAGGCTTAATTATAGCAATGTATACAGGTGAGATCTAAATCATTTAGAGTTTGAGATGTGATACTGACTAAAGCTATAGAAAGGCAAGGCAGCCCGCCCTCCTACGTGCGTTTAAGGCTATTGTTATGACCTACCCTGCCGAGTGGCCAGATGGCTGGAGCCTGTCACTGGATGGTCGTGATCCCCTCTTCTTAGTTACCCGACGTCCGACCACCAATCAGAGACCAGTCATCTTAGTAGAGTAGATAATGAGGTGTATGGATTAGGACCATTAGGTTTTGGTAGTAAGATTCGGGATGCTGCAGGGCTTAGGTATAAGATTCTTTTGCAACTATAGGACCTATCATTAAAAGAATACACCGCAGCTTTGACAGGTTCACCAGTCTAATCGCTGTGGAGATATGATGTTTCAAATGTTGAATTCAACTGCCACCACCTATCCTGGCTTTGTCACAATACAATTATCTTATTGTATTGAACACAGCTGATGAGATTCGCTTGCTGCGCTAAATTGCCAAGGATTCTGGCTAGCCAGCTCACTTCAAAGATGCGCTGTATTACAGCAAGAATTCATGCCCATATTTCCGCTGATTCATGGCTAGGGAATGCATGCAAAGCTAACAATATGGCCACTCGTTTCGCCGCTGCCGTAGAGAAGATATCCATACCCAAAGTGGTGGATAATCCTAGCGCTAACATTTATCTTGGTCAGTTATCTCACCAGACAATAAACGAGCTGCTTCCTGAGGGTTATACATTATATCAAGATTGGTGAGAGGCGTGGATTGTTCCATTCGTTATTTCTTTCACTCACATTCAAAGTGACGTTGATGGGTTGCTTGAGGCTGTTCAATGGCATTATTCTGGTTAATTGGCTATATCATCAGCCGGACCAAGAGTAGCACACTACTATACCTCTATATCTCCCAAGAATAATGCCCAAAAAGTTTGGAGTGCAAGTTATTGATATGCGCCCAGCTGAACCTGATGCGACGGATCGACGACCACTTTGTGTAAAAACGGAGCAAAGAGAAAACAAGTAGTAATTAGTTTCGTTTCCCAGTCAGAAAAGCGCCACATATATCTGTCAGTATTACATAAATATCTTATAGGCGAAGTAAAGCTCCTTGAATACGGGAATTCAGCTGTACGCGCCAGATACGGGTTTCGTTTAGAGCGAAGAGTTCTCCCCCGCGCCCAAAGCAAAAGTTGGCAACCCCTCCGGGCACAATAATCTTGCCCAGCAAAATACCACCAAGAGACCAGACATTGATCCCATCCCCACAGCCGCTATACACATTTCCTTGGGTATCGCACTTGATGCCGTCCGGAATTCCAGTGTCTGCAAGGGCGAAAAGACGTCGGTTTGCAAGGAAGGGTTGTCCGCCACGGTAGATGACATCAAATGCGTAACTTTATCACGTCAGTACTCTTTATCAACACATAAAACGAGCGCTTAATCTACTATTGAGGTACAAAAACTATTTCCTTGGGCGTAAACTTACATAGATGCAGCCCGGCGATGATCAACCCAAGGCCCACGCACGGTATCCGTGTCAGTCACATATACCGTCTCGTAGTCGGGCGAGAAGCAGATACCATTGGGGCGCCCAAAGCCATCCGCTACAGCCCTGATACTCCCATTCGTAGGCTCATATCTATAAACGACATTAGGCAGGCTTGGTCGAGGGCGGTATCCCTGGTCATGACCATACGAAGGGTCAGTAAACCATATGCTTCCGTCACTATGGACAACGACGTCATTGACAGAATTGAAAGGTCTTCCCAAGTAACTCGTCAAGACAGCTTCGGTGCGATAGGGTGGATAAGCCTGCATTTTGAAGAGGCCGCTGGGCATAGTTGAAGATCCCTGGGCGCAGAACAGAATACCATCTTCATAATTGACTCCTCCATTTGCCATGTGGATAACGTCGCAGTGAATATTTTCCAGTTTCGTTGATTCGCCGCCATGACCCAGGGAGACTTTGGAGATGAGCACCTTTTTCTGGCCTGCTTTATCCCGGAACTGGTTACTTGTTATAAACAGCTCGTTCGTTTGAGAAACGAAGACACCGGCTTCGTGGGCGAATGGATAATCGTCAACTTGAAGCAGCAGCTCAATTTTTGGATCCATCCCCAGTACATCTTTAAAGTCATTGTGATACGTGCGCCAAGGTTTGGCTGAGTCAATGTTTGGCATGGTTAGGCCCCGATGTAGATTCTCGTGAATGTTCCAGATAAGACAGATCTGCTAGGAATCGATGGAATAAAAACCTCTCAAGATATCAGTCTACCACAAAATAGACGGTTTTTCTTCCTAATCTATGCTGCTTGATGGCCATCCCACTCTAGAACCGTAGAGCATTCCAATCTCGCGCCACTCAATCTGGAAAGGTGGACAATGCATACCCTCGACGCGAGGGATGATTAACCACAAGATGGGGCTGCCAATTCCCGTTTTGTATCCATGGCGCGTCATCGAGCGCTATTTAGACATCAGTGCAATTATTATAAGTCAGACAGTACCGTGGAGAATAAGTATCCATGTTTGTAATTGTTTCACTCTGATTGATTCGTTTCAAAGTTTGCCGCCTTACTACATGATGAATTCAACAAGCGATTGGAAGGAAAAAAACCGTCATCTTCAAATCCTCAGAGCTGCCGAGGAGGGAGAATATGGTGTAATCGCCGCGATTGCATACAATATCGAACAGATACTTGGCTTGGTCCGAGCTGCTGAAAAAGCTCGCTCTCCCCTCATCCTTCAATTCTTCCCGTGGGCCATCACATTCTCTAATGGCTTGCTCGTGCGAGCCGCGGCGGATGCCGCCCGCCATGCCTGTGTGCCAATCTCAGTTCACCTCGACCACGCGCAAGACGAGAAAATCATCAAGTTGGCAGCAGACTCTCTGCCATTCGACAGCATAATGGTCGACATGTCGCATTACGAAAAGGAAGAAAACCTCCTCAAGACGGCGAAATGGGTCAAGTACTGCAACGACAGGCAAATCGCGACCGAGGCAGAACCGGGACGAATCGAAGGTGGTGAAGATGGTGTGATGGACACGGCCGGGTTGGAGGCTAGCAAAACGACACCAGAGGAAGTTGACGAATTTCTAGCCACTGGAGTAGACGCTTTGGCCCCCTCTTTTGGCAATGTGCACGGCGAGTACGGGCCTCAAGGACCTCAGCTTGATTTTGAGAGGTAGGCTGTCGTGACGCGTGCATTTCAAGCGAAGTTTAGCTTCTCACAGTTATTAGGTTTGCTTTGGTCAAGTCCCAGTTAAACAAGCGAGCGCACATTGCCCTTCACGGCACGAATGGATTTCCTCCAGATTTGATGCGAGAATGTATCAAAGCTGGAGCCACCAAGATCAATGTCAACAGAATCGTGCTTGATGACTACTACGCTCATCTGCGAGCCGAGACTTCCAAAATGAAAAATCATACAAGTTTAATCGAGGCGGGAGTCGAAAAGGTGGTGAATCAAACGATCGAGTGGATGGAGATAATTGGCTCTGCTGGGAAGGCGCCCGCTGAATAAAAACAATTCAAGGGTAGTATCCTATTAATCCATATGAAATGGCACACTATTCTGTTCGCCAAATATCCTCTAGGTCACGTCCCAGCGAGTAACCTGGCCATCCTGCTTGCTGATTATACTCGTCAAGTAGCTCCAAGACTGCGGAGCGTTGGACGCTATCCTCTATTACCATTCCAGCTACTCGAAGTCGTCAATTAGTGATATAGTGCATAATGTCTCTACGACTAGTATGTTTGTTAATTACCTATGAAGACACATTGTGAAGACAAGACGCTCGAGGCGTAGTCGGTGCAAGTTTTGGCGATACCGCACACGGTTCGCGCCCACCTCCTCAGCGTTCTCTGCCTGTCCAGATATTCGATTAAGCCGCCATGCCACGGCCGATGTAAGTGCAGAAGTATTAAAGAGCAGTAGTACATTTGCATTGAAACTCCTGGTTCATATTAGTCAGGTGCACCCCCGTTTAGTTGGTGAGAGGAAGTGGTATTTGCACACCAAAAGCAGCAGGCTGAATCCACACGTGCGGAAATGGCTTCGACTCGGCACTGGATATGGGAAGCGGGTTAAACTCGGCAGTGAGGTGTCCCCGCCACTGGTCTAGTTGCTGCAGAAGACAGTTGGCATCGTGTGACTTTGCTGTTGCGTTTTTAGGGTTGTCTGATGCTCCTTCACGGGCGCAAAAGCCAACTACGTGAGCAAAGTTGTACACGGCTCGAGCAGCCAGCTCGTACGGGCTTAAATGAATAAGAAGACGGTCTGGTCTCCAAAAGGTGAATGGCTTTCTCTTCTCCCGGAACGCTGCCCACACATCCTGGCACAGCCACGCCCACCAAACAGCTTGCCTCAGACCATTGGAGTCACCATGGATTACCTGGGATCGCTGGATCCAGAAGACGCCTTTTAAATGTTTCTCCCAGTTAGTGCTGGAGCCATCAAGCATCTCGTAGGACGAAATGATGATGGCGCTGGCCAAGAGTTCTAGACTAGTCTGGTATGTATCATACTGCATCGCCTTCTGGCTATAGTGAAGTGCCTTGTAGTAGTAGCTTAGCGCATCGTTGGGGCCGGGCCGGAATCGGAAGTCAGATGATGATGGATCGCAATTAATTATGCAGAGATGACGGGCCGAGAGCGCCAGGATGGAATTCATGAGTCCCACATTGCGGAGCTATCGGGAATCAGATTCCGAAAGTCAGCAAAGCCGTGATAATTGACGTACTGCTAAATGAGGAACGAGAGTCCCAAAGGGTCTCTGTGGCTGGAAAAGGTCCATCTGGAGCAGAAAGTTAGTATATAAGTGTTTCGCAGTCGCATTGACCTGGAAGGTAACACTTTTGCACTCTAATTCGCAACAATGTCACTCACCCACTGGCTGATATGCACGGTGAAATGCCTAAACAGAGCATGCTCGTTTGGTTGGAGATTTATGGGCTCCGACGCTTGCCAGGCGTGCTCCTTCTCGCGTAATTGGTCTCCGACCGAGGAAATCCGTTCGATCAAATAGGGATTGCTCGAAATCACCGAGTTCTTGAATTGCGCACCTGTGGCTGCCCCTCGAGTCGCGTTACCTGGATCACCACCAAAGGGCTCCGGTGTTTGAGCGACTGAATTGCCAAATATGTCGGGGCCGTTTGGATCAATTTGGAACTCCGGCAGCGGCCCGTAATTAAGTGTCGCATCGGTTATCAGAAGATCCAGCCATCGCAGAGTCAAAGATTCCGGGCCTTGTCCCATTCCACAGGCAGGTGGTTCTGTGAAAGCAAGCGGAGTCGGGTGCAATTGGACTTGGTTTGGCGACGTCGTATCATACACAGTCGACTGAAAGCCAATAAAGCTTCCCATTCCATAAGAGTCCTGCGATACGTAGGCTGTCTCTGGTGATTTAGTATTATAGCAGTCCATCGGCTGGCTTACCATGTCGCTTTGTTCAACATTAAGAGCTCCATCTACCGGAATATCGCCTTCTCCTGGGGCAGGCAGCGGTCGATTCTCCGGGGTGGATTCAGAATGCTTGGATGGAACATTGGTCCCTGCTGTCGTTTCCTCGGCATTTGGAATGTATTGCTGGTTTGGAGAAGCTAGCGATTCTGTGGCATTGAAACCGCTGTCCTCATCTCCATTGTTGCTGTTATTTCCGTCGTTATCACCATTGCTCTCGATTATGGCTGGGTTCAAACTGTCAGGATCGATCGCATCCGATTGTTGTCGAGATCGTCTATTTGTATCGCGAGCAGTCCCGTATTCACAACGGGCTTTCTGGCGGATACAACCACCGCAGCGCGGCTTCTCTTCGTCACATTTAACACGACGTTGACGGCATGTGAGGCTAAAAGATTTGTGAATACCAGTTACGTCATATCGAGGCTGGCGATATGCACATCGTGATGAAACCACTTACCATCCGGTTGTCTTCCGCAATCCCTTGCCACGCGACAGGCGACCTCGGGTAAAGCGGCGCGGTTCCTCTTCCATCTTGGTATGCTGGCCAAATCGCCTTCCAGTAAAAGTAAAAATAAATAAATGGGACGCCGTGTTGAATTTTTTTTAGTTAGAGGTATCACTCAAAAAGAAGAACAAATTGACACATTCTACATATTGTTGGCGATTTGGAGAATGTTGGAGAGGATATGACCATGGATTGCCAGTGGTGGCAGTCAATCCACTTTCTCCGCCCATACTAAATTTACAAGCCGGGGCATATATTGCCCGCTTCCGGTTTCATCGCTTGACCTGTCTGGAAAGGAGATCTATGTGACCTCATACATTTTCTCCAATCTATCAATTGGAACCCTCCGATTATTACTTTGTTTCTGATTCAATACCCTGTGTGGTATATCCATGTTATTTTTTGGCTTTGCTTATGTTGGGAGGGGAGTATGGTAAATATGCCTGAATTACTGTGGCCGAAACCATGATTCTGTCTTTATCAATGAAGAAGTTAAATGTCAATTGAGAAGCCGATACCATAGACCTTACACGACATGTGCCATTTTTCCCTTTCCCCTTGAAATGAATTGTCCAGCTTGCCTCGTCCAAGGAGCTGAGAGGGTGCCAGTTTGACAAGTCCGTGTTGCCGATCATGTGTGCCTAGCGAAGGAACGGACCCCGCATTATGGCCATCCCTCGAAGCGAGGGCGAATTCTGATGAGCCGAAGACCCACCACATTCGTTGGGTCTACCGATGTGGCTTCATGTTTGCCGGCTCATGGGTTAAAATCATGTCACCATGGAATCGCATCATTTTATAATGAATTGAAGTGGGGAAAAAAGGCTGAAAAAATGCGTTGAGTAAAGTAGGTTCGATAAGGCTGCACTGCGCTTTGCGCCGCCAACATGCCTACCCTACTTCAGATTCCTTTCCAATTGTGGGACAAGAGGCAAGCTATATCACTACTAAATACATCAATTACAAGATGCAAAATATAATTTGGCAAACAATTGCTTTATTCCTCCAAAAAAAATTGTCTTGCTTGCTTGTAAACATCCTTGCTGTCCAAGTTGAAATTTCTAGGCAGAGAAAGGTCACCCAACATTCTGTTTGGTTAGGGTAGCGTAAATCCCCCATCAATCACAACATTAGAACCAGTCATATATGTTGATGCATCGCTGGCAAGAAAGGTATACAGCTGGATTCCTTGATCAGTAACGCGATTAACCGGCGCTTTATAGGTAGGGCTCTCACTCCTTTTAATTCGGCAGGCTGACAGGTGCGACCGCCAGGGATCATACTGAGCCACTTTTCCATCAGCTCACTAGGCTGCTTTGTGATCACTACACAATTGTCAGTGGCTCCAGTTCAGACTAGAGGAGAAGCAAAAAGACGCGAATGGAAGCTCACTCTCAGTGTGGACGTAGCCAGGGGAAACACAGTTGACTCGAGCAAAATCGGCCCACTCGACGGCAAGAGACTTGGCCAGCAACAAGACACCGGCTTTAGAGGCATTGTAGGCGGCCTGAGTTTGAGGCACGTTGACTAAGCCCGCGCTTACAGAAGCCGTGATGATCAAGTTTCCTCGTCCCTGTTTCTTGAAGATTTTACCCGCAGGGATCGCTGTCCACATGACGCCTTCGTAGTTAACTTTGTTGATGAAGTTCCACGCTCTCTCATCGTACTCCAGAGACTTGACATTTTGACACACACCGGCATTGGCAATCATGATGTCAAGACAGCCGCCCCCGAATGTTTCAACAATTGTTTCAATTGTGTTTGCAATGCGGACTCGATCTGTCACGTCCGACTTGTAGGCCTGGACCCTCTGGCCTGTCTTTTGAGCAATCTTTGCAGCAACGACCTCAGCATCCGCGCTGCTATGATAGATGAAAGCCACGTCTGCCCCTGCTTCTGCCAGAGCTGTGACGACTTGGAGGCCAATGCCACGAGATCCACCAGTGACGATGGCGATTTTTCCACTGAGGGAAAACAGGGACAGCACAGGGGCGTCCAAATTTTTGGGAAGATAAAGTGGCATTCTGTAAGATGCAGCGAGGGTTGTTTTTTTTTTATATAACTGAACAAAGCCGAAATGGGTGATGGGGTCTGATGTCTTGTCTTCAATCTTTGGGTACCTGTATCTTCTTATGCTTCTCTGCTTAATACCCTCAAGAAGGGACTGTTGACGGAGCGGGTCTACATCTAACTGATTGCTTCCTTGTATGAGGTATCTGCATGGTCGTCAAGTCGACGCAAATATTGTCCTATCTACACAACTGGACTTCTTGCATAATACTGGCAATTGGACCATGCATGCACAGCTACTTCGAGTGCAACTCACACCGGCACTCGGGGAGAACGTGTGTACGGGATAAGGCCATGCTTCTCCCTCTAGCCGAGGTCGACTAAAGACTGGGCTTAGTGCCGAATTTGATTCCGTTGCTCGCCTCGAGGGTTTCCACCCCGCATCTTATCGCACTTCGCGCTCAAGTTAGGATCCGGGGATTTCTGTCTCCACATTTGAACTAAAGCCGGGGCCCCAGGCGCTAATGGGTCTGGTGTCTGGGGAAGTTTTCGTCAAGCAACTCTGAACTTACTTTTGAATCGCGTGTTGGCTCATCTTTGGACGCTGTGTTAGTCTCGGCGCATCATGGAATGGCGAATCTCGTTGCCGGATATATATAAGTATCACCCACCCTGATCATGACCATTACTACACACAGTTAATTCTCGTGACTACCACCCTTTAACTTGCCCCGGTCAGAAGCCATGGCATTTCTTACAGTAAATCAAACCAAGTCATGGATGATAGCAGCCCGTCTGCAGAAGCGATCGCTTCTAATTGCAGTCAATGCTCTCGCTGGCATGTCCATTTTCTTCTTTGGTAAGTCCAATGTTACCTCATCATGATTTGTCTATTCTAACGGTCTTTCTGCGTTTATTAGGCTACGATCAGGGTCTCATGGGCGGCGTCAACGAGAGTACAGACTACATCTACCGTATGGGCTTGGGTCATCTTGATGAAGAGGGTAGCCCTGTCATCACCAAGACACTTCTCCAGGGAGGCATCATGTCCATCTTCTATCTTGGGACTCTTGTCGGATGCCTCGTCGGCGGAGCGTTCGGTGACAGATACGGACGAATTGGAACCATCGGTCTTGGTGCACTTTGGGCCATCTTCGGTGCTTCCCTGCAATCGGCCGCGATGAACCCATCTTGGATGTTAGGCTCACGGTTCGTCAACGGCATTGGGACCGGTATTCTAAATGGAATCGTCCCGGCCTGGGCTTCTGAGCTTTCCGACTATAGCAGCAGAGGAACCTTTATCGCGATGGAGTTCACATTGAACATCTTTGGTGTTGTCGTGGCATATTGGCTGGCCTACGGAGTAAGCTTTATTGAAAACGGCGACTCTGAGATCCGCTGGCGTTTCCCAATTGCCTTTCAGATACTTCCTCTGATCCTACTTCTTCTGGTCTGTTGGGCGTTCCCAGAATCCCCGCGGTGGCTCGTTAAGGTCGGGAGGAATGAAGAAGCCCGTTACATTCTAGAACGCCTTCGCGGTACGGAGGGTGAGGACGACGGTGTGGCTGAGGCCGAGTATAACGACATCCGCAATGTTATCGAACTGGAGAAAAGCTCAGAGGGCACTTCCTACATCCATATGCTCTTTAGCATTGGTTCTGGCAAGCTTCACACTGGTCGTCGGGTGCAATTGGTCATCTGGCTACAGATCATCCAGTGTTGGACCGGCATTGCTGGTGTGACCATGTACGGGCCAAGTAAGCTAACATCCGTCCCCTCAGAACAAATTATCCCTTTTTTTTATTGACCCATCATTTGTAGCCATCTTCCAGATTGCCGGTTTCGGTCCCGATAAGACCCAGTGGGTTGCTGGCCTGAATAACATATTCTACATGTTTTCCACATTAATCTGTGTCATCACCATCGACAGAATCGGGCGCAGGTGGACCCTATACTGGGGCTCCGTAGGGCAGGCCATTGCCATGTTTCTTGTCGGCGGTTTATCGCGCGGTGGACTCAACGCACGAGCGGTTGGTAACGATGGTGTAGCCAATCAATGGGGAGCAGCTGCTGCATCAATGGTCTACCTCTACACATTTATCTTTGGTGCCACCTGGCTCACTGTTCCATGGCTCTACCCAGCTGAGATCTTCCCCATCCAGGTTCGCGCAAAAGGAAACTCGTGGGGTGTTGTCGGATGGAGCATCGGAAATGGGTAAGGATATTGATACCAGCACACAGCCCTGATCAGTTTTTGACACTCTCACAGTACGCTTACACTGCTCCTCCCTTACATCGTCAAGGCCATCAACGAAAAGATGATGTACATCTTTGGTGCAGTCAACATCTTGAGCATCCCCATCGGTGAGACGCAGTTGATTTAAAATTGTGTCAAAATAACACGCTGACGACATTATTAGTATATGCCCTGTATCCCGAGTCAAATCAAAGAACACTCGAAGAGATGAATCTTTTATTTGCCGCTCCCACACCCTGGGCATGGGATGCCGAGAAGACATTTGCGCGACTCAAAGAAGAATTGAACACTGGCGAAGAAATGAAGGTTGGCAGGGCCCTATCAGACCACGTCGAGACCGCATGAACGGTTCAAGCCTAAAATAAGTTATATTGTGGGATAAATCTCACCGACGGAAGCATTATCAACGAGGCGGTTTATCGGGAAACAGGGAATTAATTATTTGAGCATATAGACGCTTATGTGAATTAAAAATTCTCAATTCACGAACCAGCAGCCCTGGTCTCTGCCATTTTAATGTCGTGGTTAAAATCAACCTCTTAAAAAGGCCAATCAGGCGCGGTACTAGGATTCATTCAATGGATTTGCCTAATTACCCATTAGTGTGGCTTGGTTAATCTCAGCTCACCGCCCTGAGTTCCCTCAGCTGCAATGAAATCTGGCAACCCTTTGACGCTTGTGTACTAGGGTGCTCGCTAGCGTTAACACCCTTAGCCAGGTACAGTTATCTCTGCGATGTAGCGCTGTCGGAGTGGAGTCGGCTTGAAGCCATGGCGAAGGTGCCTCCAACCTAAACAGCGCATTTAAAATATTCCATCAATCTGTCAATAAGCGACTATCTTGATGTCTCATCATGGCATATACATATTAACTCGAGACTTCGGAATTCCTTCAGATGCAGAGAAAGAAGGGAAAACGGCTGCAGCCTAACAGGGCAACCCCTGCCTGGCTCTCGGCTGGTCCGCAACAAGTAAGGCTATAAGAAAGGGGGCCTCATGACCCATATTTATGGTGACCTGCCTTCTTGACCTGGTAATCGCCGACTGGGTTCATTTGCTTGTAACCTTTGACTGGTCCCAAGCCTTGCAAAAACAAGGGTCTTGCTTCGGAATGGATGCCGGATTCACAATGCGCCCATAAAATATTGTTTTAGTGGCATGCCATCGCAGAGTGGTATTCGCCCTACATAGTGTTTAAATAGAATGTGAATCGCCTGTATTACGGATTCGCCATCCTCCTACTCCATCGCCGTAATCAATAATCCTCAGCAGCCAGCCCTCGAATTCTACGACCGAACTGCCAAAGAAGACCGTCAACATGCGCGCTCACAAACTGTTGTCCGTCGCTGCCTCGGCCGCGACTGTGCAGGCCACCAATCCTCTGCACCCGCGTGATCTTCAGGAATGCTACGCTGCAGCGACCGATATCCTCTTGAGCATGACCGATGTTCCTACCCCCGATCCCACTCTCTTCAGCTACATCGCCGAGCAAACCCAATGGTCTACCATCACCGGCAGCTGCGAGGTTCCAGCCGTCACTGGTTCATTGGCTGATAAGTACACTTCATACGTTGACAGCCTCACGAGCTGGGCTGTGGAACACAAAACAGACCTTGAAAGCGTTCTGTCAGCCTGCAGAGACGTCCATGTGTCGACCAATATCAACGATTACGAGGCTTTCACAGAGCTTCAGGCTGTCACGGAGCTCTGCTCAAAATACACCTGGGTCACTCCGGATGCTACTGGCACAGTCACAAGTGCAGCCACAAGTGCAGCCACTGAGAAGGTTACCAAGAAGTCCAGCAGTGAAGCTGCCACCACCAGCGCGGCCAGTAGCAGTGCTGCGGGAATCTCCTCTGCCTCAGCCGCCAACACTCCCGGCTCGTCGAGCGCTGGTAGTGGCAGTGCCACCGAAACCCAGTCCGTTAACGTGGCTCCCCAGAAGACCGGCATGGCCATTGCTGCTGTCGGCATGGCTGGTCTAGCACTCGCTGGTCTGTACTAGACGTGTGGGTTTGGTCTGTGTCAGTTGTGGATATATAACATGTTATAAAATGTTTGTTTTGTGGAGTTCAATTCGTCCTCAACATGCAATGACATCTGTATAAAATATTCTCTTATGGCGAGGGAAATTCTTAGAATCTCTATTACTGTCTATTTTAGCTATCGATTGATATACCCTTGATTCAGTGCTATTCAAGTGAACACCCTCATTCTTTGCTCATGATCTCTCTGGGGCCCTTGTGTATTTGAGGGGACATCTCCATTGTTTATGGGAAGTTCGAACCAATCTAACATTACCACTTTAGCTATATCGACAAAGACAATAGGAATATCGAAGACGACTACGTCACGACATATCTGAATACACATTGAGTTGGGCTTAATTGGATTTCTAGGACTTTACTTGAATCACAAAAATTCAAAATCATTTTCAACACTTCCTGAGTAAGAGAAAGCAACGTTTATGACAACTCTTATGAGGTATCCAGCCATCAGATTGTAGATCAACAAACCCCAGTAAGAATGGAGATATTGGCTTCTCGTGATTTATCCTTTCTTAATACTAATACGGGTGAAATGGTATCGGAATTCTCAACAGGAACACACATATCTGTTGTTTTGTAGATCAGTCTGCTCACACTCAACATATTCGGATTCATCTCTTATAAATATGCAATAAAGTTCGCAATGCGAAGGGGCATTTTAATTGGCTAGCGTAAGTGGTATGCTTAAGACTTATTCAAGCCCCTAGTGGCCCTCTAATTGGCGTGGCTAAGATTGGGCTGCAATAGCCCACATTCGGCCCATGTGTTACAGCCCAACCCGCCGAAAGGTTTAGTTCAGCCCAAGGCTTGACACAATTTTAACCCTTGAGAAACTAAAAATGAACATCGCAGCAGATTATAGCATTCCTTTTCTGAACTATTCATTTCGCTATGTATTTTTCATCTGTGAGGAAACATTAAATCGAATGCAAGAAATGACTTTAACACTGTAGCAGGTATGGAAGATAGTTAGGGACCTTGTTCAAAGGCTTTTACGTAACCTTTTTTCTCTCACGCCCTACAGGAGAAATCTTGAAGCCAAAATTCGTGAATTGCAGCAGGCTCTTGACCGGGCCCCGCGAGGCGACCCTTACCGATTCCAAACGCTAGCCATCCTCGGTAATTTCCTGGGCGACAGATTCAAGTGCACCAACGACGTGGCAGATTGTGAAGCAGCTATCGCTTCGTGGCAAGAGGCCCTTGAGTCACTCCCAAAAGAGGACCCGGAACGAGCTATATTCTTGCATGGTATTGCCACTCTATTTTGGTGGAAGCTGAGACGCACCAAACACTTACCAGATCTTGAAATAACTCTGCGTATGTCGCAAGAGGCCTTTGTCGCAACTCCAGCGAGCCACCCGAATTATCTTGAGTCACTGAAAAGATTGTGCATTCTTAATGTAGTGAGATTCTTCAATACCAAGGGTATAAGAGATCTTGCTGAGGAATATACCGGACCAATTGGTGCTCAAGATTTGCTGTTGTCAGGCAGTCCACATTGGGCGAAAATCGAAGGCAGCCTCCATGTCATTATAGGCAAGTTATCTGCGGATACCAGAGGAATTGCTCATCTTGAGGAAACTATTCTTCTATGTAAACGGACTGTTCAGGAAACACCCCTCAATGACTCGCACCATGCCCTAGCATCATCTACTCTTGTAATGCTGCTTTTAGGCCGATATTTGCAATCAAGAAATTCGAATCACCTTGACGAAGTTATTCTCACAGCAAAACGAGCCGTCAAAGAAATTTCTACAAACGATTCGATCCAATTAGGGTGCTTGGTTATCCTCGGGGATAATTTGGGAGAGAGATTCATTTTTACGAGAGATATTGAAGATCTCGAGGCATCTATCAGTGCACTTCGAGAGGCTCTTACAAATTCCACATCAATGAATACCCGGGACAGGGGGAAAATAAAGAGTAGTCTCGGTGTTCGACTGGGAGATAAATACACCATGACCCAAGCATCAGAATATCTCGATGAGGCAATCAGTCTATTAACTGAAGCCGTCAATATTACTCCAATGTACTGCTCTGGTATGCTTAAATGGCTTAATGACGCTTCAACGGCTCAATTGAGAGCTGAATGCTTATTCTTTCTTGGGCGACAACTACATGCCAGATACTATATGACAAGAGATGTGAGAGATCTTGAAGAAGCAATTCGCATATCCACCGAAGCCGAAAGTCTAGTCCCACCAAATCACCTGGTTTGGGGTTTTATAACATGTTATGTTGGGTTATATCTTGGAGATCGATATGCCCGTCGTGGGAGTAGAGAAGATCTTGAAGCAGCTATTTATAAAGCAAGGGACGGCTTGGGGAAAATCCCAAAACATCATCCGAACTGGCTTGCTTGTTTGAATAATCTTGGGCTTGTATTGGGTCATAAATATTGCCATACTGGATCTATTGAAGATCTTGAGGCGGCCATTGATGTTTCGAGAGCAGCAGTCGATGCCACCCCGTCACCCAATCCAGACAGAGCACCACGGTTAAACAACCTCGCTATTCGTCTAGAGAACAGATTTACTCGGATTGGAGCAATAGCAGACATCAATGAGGCCATTGAACTAGAAAGAGAAGCTATTGCGGAAATCTCACCAAACGATCCATTGAGTGCTACACTACAAAATAACCTTGCACTTTTCTATAGATGCTCCTTCCGGACTGACAATATATCAGATATCCGAACATGTGCGAATTTATCACGTAATTCCATTGAAGCAACACCGAAAGGACACCTTGACTGGGCTAGATGGATGAGCAATCTTGGTACTCACTTATTTATGGCATACTGTCTTACTGGGGAGAGGGCCGACCTTGAAGAAGGTTGCGATGCCTTGCAGAAGGCTGTTGACGCACTCCCACCAGATTATGCAGAACGAGACGGAATCCTGAATAATCTTGGGCTTATGCTCATAGAAAAATCACGCTATAGCCATGTTGTATTGGACTTCAATAATGGGATTGATGCATTACGAGAGGCGGTTGCAAAAACCTCGCGTGATCACCCGAGCCGAGCTATACGCCTACGTAGTATTGGTTTGGGGTTATACCAAAGATATATGTCACACAAAAAAACAACAGACATTGAAGAAAGTCGAAAGCTTTTACTAGAGGCTTTATATTCTTCTACGTCTGCCATCAACGTTCGAATATTGAGTGGGCGAGATCTTTTACTCACCCAACAGGTGCTTGATAAGCCTGAAATTTACATTGCGGCTAAGGCAACCATCGATTTAATACCACGGCTCACACCTCGATCTTTGCAAAATACGGATAAGCATCACCAACTTTCTGCAATTGTTGGTATTTCATCTGATGCAGCAGCGATTGCCCTACACTTTCAACAAGGTCTCTATGCTGCTCTCAATTGCCTCGAGACAGGCCGTGCAGTGATAGCGGGAGCTATCCTCCAGCAACATGATGTTTCCATATTAAAACGGAGACATCCGGAAATAGCAAAATCATTTATTGACTTACGAGATCAAGTTGAGCGTACCGAAAGGTCCAGTATCATTGATCTCGCAGAAGACAATTCCCTGGCTCCCAAGATGGATGTGGATTGGCGACGCGAGGCAAATGATCAACTGGTTGGCATTCTCAACAATATTCGATCGATTACCGGATTCGAGCAATTTCTCCTTCCGGCTTCCGAAGCCGATATGCTTATGGCTGCAAGAGATGGGCCTATTATTATATTGAATATGAGTAGGTATCGGTGTGATGTCTTGATGGTTCAAAACTCCGGGATTCGATTGTTGGAGCTGCCACATATCTCGTTGAAGACAATCGATCCTTATACCACAGAGCCAGGGTCTATTGAAACACTAGGTTGGCTTTGGGATAGCTTTGTTTTTCCTGTTTTCAGTGAGCTGGGCCTTGATAAAATCTTGCCAGACCGTGAGTTGCCTCGCGTATGGTGGATACCAACTGGCAAGTTGACCAAATTCCCATTCCATGCAGCCGGATATCACTTAAAAGGAAATGGCCAGACAGCGCTGGATATGGTTGTATCATCTTACGCTTCATCTATCAAGGCCATCATACATGGTCGCCGACAACAGCACTGGAATCCAGCAGATTCGGATCTTTTGAGACTTGTAGCTGTGGCTATGGACCACACTGAAGGTTGTGAGCCCCTCAAGCACGCACGACGCGAGGTTCACGAGATATTTACTGTTTTGGGGCTTGAAGCTTCTCCAGAGAACCAACCTCGGCCATTCAAGGAGGACATCTTGGCCTCTATAAGAACTTGCCAGATCTTCCATTTTGCTGGCCACGGCAAAACGGACGACAAACAACCACTACAGAGCTTATTGCTTTCTAGTGATTGGAAGACGGACCCTTTGACGGTGCAAAGCCTTCTGGAAATAGATCTCTATGGCCAATCGCCGTTCCTGGCGTATCTTTCTGCGTGTGAAACTAGTTCTGTACAAGACGAGGGATCTGTGGATGAAAGCATTCATCTAGCAAACGCGTGCCAGCTCGCCGGGTTTCGACACGTGATCGGTACGTTGTGGAATGTCAATGATGAGCTTTGTGAAAGCATGGCCAAGATAGTATATGAATATTTGCGGGATAACGGTTTGAGCGATGAAACTGTCAGCCGGGGACTTCACCACGCTACAAAAATACTTCGGGACGAGTGGCTTGGTGGTATATGCGACTTGGATAGGCAAGAGGCAGACCTTAGGATGAGTAGGAATGTCCAGTTGCTTGAAGCTCCAATTATGCAGCCGAGTTGGCTTCCATATGTCCATTTTGGCGTATGAAATCTACAAAGTCTTACTTAGTCACTCTCATCATAATTAGAGGTCCAATCTTCGGAAACAAATATGCAAAGCAATATGAAAAAATTATAAAGTTGGTAATTGCGGGATATGTTAGAAAGAAATAGACTACATAAAAGCACCCACGTTGTAAACCCATGATTGAGCCTACTATTCACAGCAACCCCATCATGAATGTTTTACATGGGCCTCTGCGCAGCTTCTTAAGCAAGTGCACTGAATCAACGCAAATTTCTCTTATTGCAGTCCGACAACCTAAACCATCTAAATTCGAAACCAACGCGACCAAAAACACTTTGTCTTATTTTGAGAGATGAGCCTCACGTAGAGCTACCAGAGTCGACTTTCTAGAGTCGTCATTCTACGCCGTGGAGGGGAACTCCAGCATCTAGAATACAAATCAGCTGACAATTCCGGCATGAAAAAAGTTCAGAATTTTGAATCCTACCTGCGCAGAGCTTTTTGCCGTAGTTGAAAACTTGAGAAGCATCATCGGCGTCACAATCGCCATCAGAACATAATCGAAGTTCTTGAACGAGATCGGTCTTTGAACAGAGGCAGTCCAGGTCGCCACTATCACACCCACGCTGCGCACCTGAACCCAGCAGGCTATCAATGCAGCTAGCCTAGTCGGTCTATCAGCAGATGCAAAAGAAGAGAAGAGGTGATACAATTGACAATTAACTTACACCGCAGTCGGGGAGGCCGGCAACACTGTTTTGGGCGATTGCGGCAGTGGCGAAGCCAGCAAGGACGAAGAGGATCGACTTCATTTTGATGCTTTATTTGGTTGGGAAGTTGACCGTATTCAAGATCTTGTGCGATAACAGCTGGGATGATGAAGAAACTTTGTCTTAAGACTGCTTTACTTGATAGAGCAATTGCTGCCATAGAAGAGAAATACGGTTTATATGCTCGCAGGTTCCGCCCCTGTCTTGTTTATGTTTCCTGCTGATTCACCGCCTACTTTCCGACTTAGCTCAATTAGCTCAGAATGTCTTGGATCTTGACCCAAATTATCTCGATCAACAGTCATTCTCGCATACTAGCAGATGCCAGCACGGCGAGTGTCGATATGACGAACTAGGTCGCTAGGAGCCCCAGTATACCATCCCAAATAAGGCAACAGCTTAGTTGATCCATCGGACCGTAATAGGGGCCCACCCACGCGGTTAAGGAAAAAAAGCACTAGTTTTGTCTTGACAATTTCGCTTCCAATGCTACCCTTTATTCTATCTCCCGCGTGCCGCGACAAGACTTAAATAGCGTCAGATGGCGGCTGTCCTTGCTGCCGATCATGATGAACGAGTCGCGAAAATGGATATTAGTCACAGAAAAAAAAAGATGTGACATCATAGAGTGGTTAAACGAATTTATTGCAGTACAGACAATCCTTTGAAGTCTGGTCGCTGTGTTATCTACGAAACTGCGCTAATATCCTATTAGTTGCAAGTATCCATTTACCACCATCTTATTGATCAGGCTCATCACCTACTCGTTAAGGATAATGAGAACATGATAGCCTTGCAACAGTTCGGCCTACATGCGCTCAACTGACATGCAACAGCATCTTGGCGCTCACTTTTCTAACAACTTCTTTTTTGTACTAATCCTTTTGCGTATATCTAAGTCACATAAATGTGAAACAAAAAAATGAAATAATAGAGTAAAGAGAGCACTATTGGGTTTGTGAGGAGGATAAAGAAGATTCCAACAAAGACAAGGAGAATAGTTATCAGATGGAACGGGAGAAGAATAAGAAATAGGAAACATAATATTTCTAGGACAATTTCCAATCTAGTTTTTGACATTTTAACACAGGTGCAAAAAGTTATGCCAATGATGTAGGGTAAGTTTGCTGAGTGCTACCAACACTTCTTTGATGAGTGGCTGGTGACAAACGTTTGTAGAAGGTGGGTGATTATGCTGGTTTAAAACTGTTGGTATTGCAAACACGGAACGAAGAAATTAATTTAATTAGCAATAGCTAGACAAATACTAGCGAAGTTGTGTTTGCTATCTAAACTCTTCCAACTAAATACAGAGCTAGTGTTAGGGCGAAGGCAAATAAGGAGCAAAGGTACATCCACAGGCAACGTGCTTGTTCTTAGCCCCTGCCAAAATGGGCACGTTTAATATTATGAATTGATTATTTGAACATGTCTGACAGTTATGTCAATTTACACTGTGTCCTACTTCTCTTGGGTATTGTATCGTAGAAAACATTAGAAGGACGCTAACCCAGGTGCAAATCGAATTTATCACCTCATTCAACAATCCGAGTTTGGTTGACGACTTCTGCGAAAAGGGACTGGCACGAGAAAAAGCAAGGTACTCTGCCAAGGCGTTAGTTTTCGTGTTATGCTCTGGGGTTAACCGAGGCCCCACCATGAATCCAACGTGGTAGAGCGTATTCAGTCTCCACGGAGCGTATTCGACCCCTGCAAAATGTGAATTTCCTCTCGTGTTGCTCTGCTCACAGCCTCACTCAAAAATACACTGCCTCAATAATCACGTGCGACACAAGACGCATAATAGCCGCGCAGCTCAAATTGGCATCGCAAAGTTGATAGCAAAGCTGCATGCAATACTATTCCTAGTCGAATCCGTTCTAAACCTTTATCTGTCGGCCAATATGCAGACCGTTAGCGACCAAGCCTCCTCTTCGGAAGAGTGTCTTAAAATGGGGAGAATGGGCCATCGAAGATCCCACCCTAAGTCGCGTCTGGGATGTGCATTTTGTAAACGCCGAAGGATCAAGGTAGGTAATACAATCACTCGAGTCTATTTCACGTACTCTCATGCTCACTTTTATGCAGTGCGATGAGAAAAGGCCCACATGTTCCAATTGCTTTCGACGCGGCCTGATCTGCAGTCTCGACGAGACCTCCCCTTCCACCCCGTCATCAATTATCTCTGGCCCCGGCCTTGCTTGCGAGGTATCTGGTGTCAAATTGGACTTGCAGGAATTGCAGATATTTCACCACTTCTGCACTTCAACCGCACTTAGCTTCAGCTACCATGATGCCGCGCAAAAGTTCTGGAACGTCACTGTGCCCCAGCTCGCATTTCAACATCCCTGTCTTCTCTACGCAATCCTCGGCATAGCCGCCTTGGACATTGTGCGCCTCAGACATGCACCAAGTGAAATTGATAGATGCAGGTCCAAGGCGGCTAGCCTCTGGCAGTCTGCCTTGCAAATTGCCACCCCACTTCTATCAGACATGAACAAGGACACTCGCCCTGCACTCTATCTTTTCGCCATCATTGCGTGTGTCCATGACCTTATTCTCGGCCCAAAGCCTGGGAATTTTCTAATCTTCTCACTAGATGGACCTCCAGAGTGGCTACTCTCTTTCCGAGGTGTCAGATCAATAGAACTGGCGTCCGACGACGCCAAATGCGATGACCAAGCTTGGGCTCTAATTTTTTGTTTCGCTGAGATCGACCCCTCCAAAACTCATGTGGACAATCTCAGTCCTGCTATCCGTAACGCGTTGGAGGATTTGAGGTGTATTATCAAAGAGGATCCCCACATCGAACCGCATGAGCGGTCGACCTACATGGACGCGTTTGGGCTTATAGAAGCTTGCTATGCTACAGTGTACGCTTCAAGTGACGATGGGATGATTCACGCTTCAGCCTATATCGTTTTCGCTTGGCTTTATCGCGTATCTGATGAGTATTTGCAGCTTGTTCAAGAGCTGCAACGGTTGGCGTTGACGCTATTTGCCTATTTCGTTGTACTCATTGGGGAAATGAAAGGTGCATGGATGTTGGAGGGGTGGCCAGCCCATTTAATAGCTGGGATTTACGATTGTATGCCTGAAGACTTGAGATTTTGGATCCGATGGCCGATGGAGTGCCTTGAAAGATCTGGCCAATTGAAACATAGCATATGAAAAGAAACCTTTGCTGATAACTCGTGGGGCTGGGGGCGTGCTTGCCCCACAGCGTATTTTGTCTCCTCTTAAGCGTATTTGTTGTGGGTGTCAGATCGATGTTGACGACCCCTGCAGCAGGTGTCTGTGTCTTGCAATTGGTTGTGATAATAGCTTGGCGTGTCCATACCACTCCTGTTAAACAATTTATTCCAAGGCTGTGCCTTGCAAGCCTGGGAGCTCGGTTAGTCCGTAAGAATTCTCCCATGACTCTAATATACGTAATTGCAATTGCACGTACCATAGTGTGATGTATATAAACATATACAGGTTCCTCCAGATTCCCATCAACAAGAGTTCACTAATCAAGCCTTCATATTCCCAGAGTCCCAGCTCTTATAACGCACCAACCCTTGCAATGGTTTCTTCAAACTGCACGCACATCCCTCCTGACCAAAATGGACAGGTTCCATATGGTGCATGTGATGCCATCTGGCCATTTTACCCAAGTTTTGAAGCAAACCTCGCTATCGCAGTCATCTTTGCTGTCTCTACATTAACACATTTGGCACAGGCTGTATTCTACCAAAAGGTTTGAACTACTGGTAGCTTGTATATTGCCTTCCCCGGACCTGCACTAATAATTTGTAGAAGTATTGCTGGGTCATAATAATGGCTGGGCTATGGGAGACGGGTGCCTTTACCCTGCGAACATTGGGCGCCAAACATGGTCAAGTAATTCCATTTTACGTCGTCTCAACAATCCTCTTTGTTCTCGCGCCACTCTGTATGTTTTCCTTCTTTACTACTTTCCTTTAGTTGGGTGCTGATTTCTAAAGGGATCAACGCCTTCTTGTTTATGGTGACTACTCGACTTGTGTACAGCGCGCTTCACAAGCCCCGTGTCTGTAATATTCACGCTGCGCGTCTCACCAAAGTATTTCTCGGTGCAGACGTCCTTTGCTTTCTCATTCAGCTGGCCGGTAGTGGCCTAATGTCTAGCACGGGTGATTCATCAACAATCGAGAAACGAACAATCGGAAAGACTGTTTATCTTGTGGGCTGCGGTCTTCAAGTCGTCTTCCTGATCCTATTTTATATTTTTATCGCGCGATTCTACCTGGACATACGAAAGGCCGAGCGAATGGGACCCTCTTTGACGTTTGTGAGAATCATGATTTGGGTCATAGTGACCGCACTGGCACTCATATTTGTAAGTTCTCTCCAGGCAATTTATAAACGTGTTCTCTAAGTTGTTTCCCGTATCAAGATACGACTAGTTTTTCGTCTAGTGGAATTTTGGCCTGGAATTTCGCACAATAACTCTCTAATCACAAACGAGGCCTATGCCCTTGGCCTAGATGCAGCTCCGATGATCATTGCGCTCGCTCTTCTCAATCTTTTTCATCCAGGCCGAGTTATTCACAGGGAAGAGTGCGACTATGGTAGCTGGAATGGGGATATTCCACTCAGTTCAGACCCAGGAATTTGATTCTTGCTAAAATGGGGATTCATACGGTGTAACTGGTGGTGCAATGTATCACGGCGGCTCTGACTGAATCGGACTTTATTCTCATTGATTCTAACCGGGGAAACAGGCAGTCTATGACGTTTCCCACTGATACGACTTGAAAAATTATATTACATGCAATGTGTCACAGACCAAACTCTCCTGGTCAATATTTTGATGAATACCGCGGAGCTTCGAATTAAGTGCATGGCATGACAAGAAATAGTATAAAACAATGGGTATTATGATGGGTCCTATGTGTTTCCAATTGGTCGGAGGGCGGATGTTTAGGGTAATAGTTCTCGTAAATAGGTCCAGAAATGAACCGAGTGAACATTCGCATCTGAATGTATTTTGAAAGCGTTTCTCGCGGGATATACGGCAAGACCTGCTTTGATTGCTACTTTACTCTCAACATGCTTGCTTTGGCTTATTAATATCTGGATCAAAAGTAATAGGTAAGCGTAACTAGCCATATTAGAGCCAGGGTAAACACGTTGAATATAATTTCATTCTCTAGGGCGCAGAGCGCAGTGTGTTCTCGTAAGAATAGCACATTAATTACTCTAACGTATTGGGCACGTGACCTCTATTTTGCCTAGTTTTACCGCCCTTGCTCACTGACACCCAGGCAACAACACTTAACTGAATCATGACTAACTAGGCTTGGCATTGAATCCTTCAATTTGAAATTTTCTCGGACATCTTAAATCAATGCAATCGCAATTCCGTACACTACCTTCATCATGAGTCTCCTCGCTCTACTACCTGAGATTTGGAATGAAGTAGAAGGCTACCTCGACGATGATGACCGACGACAACTCTGCCAAACCTGTCACGGCTTTATGACGCAGCTGCAGAAAAAGGCTTACCAATGCGTTATATTGGACGAGAGCGCGGATTCTGGCCGTGGTGTTCTAGCTCTCGCCTCTGGGCCACGAGCTCAGTTTGTCCGCAACATTCAGTACTCCCCTTTCGATCCAAAACCCACTCTCGGCTGGGAAGAGGAGGGCCGGGACGAGGAACACGATGCTAGTATAACCTTGAGCGATGAAACTCAAGAGGTCCTAGAATCATTGCATCGGTTTGTGAACTTGGAAAAGTTCCGCTTTATTCTTGATGAATGGATGATTGGGGACTGGCCGGGGCTGCCAATCAGCCTCAGCTACGAATTTGAGGCGCATCACATGGCCTATGACACGGAGCCGTGGAGAATATTGCTTGAGGATAGCTTCTTCGCCTTGTCAAAGAGCGCGGGAGCATTTTCCAAGTTGGAAATCGATAACCTGCCACCGATTCCCGAAGACGAGCCTTACCGAGTTTTCGGGATGGATGAATGGAAAGCACTACTTCATGGGCTAACATCGCTTGAAATCACGTTGGGAGGGGCTCCCGATCAAGGGGCTGGAAACCTCACAATCTCGCATCAAGAATTCCTTGCAGCATTTCCCCGGATGTTCCTCAGCGATCTGCCTAAAGTAGAGCGCTTACGGATTGCTGCTGTTAAAGATGGAGCCATCGGCCATTACTCTGACAAAGCACCTATTGATTGGACGACATTGCGGATGCCATGCCTGAAGACCTTTGAGCTGGAATATTCATCCGTGGAGCCAAAACTGGTTTCCTTTCTCGTCAGCCACTCCAATACTCTTGAAAGGGTCTACATGCGACACTGCCTGGCCGAGTCGAAGGTTGACTGGCAAGACCTATTCCAAAAGTTTGTGGATAGGGATGCGACCCGCCTGCTCGACTTCAGAGTTGTGGCATACCCGGTTCCCAAGCGAAGCTTCTATCCAGATGACGACGACTGGGCAATAGCATTCGATGATATGCAGTATGATGCTGAGAGAGCACGGATGAAGGCCAAAGGGTGGCAATTTATGGACGAGCCCAAAGACGGTGCAGAAGAAAATGCAGCGGTGGACGAGGAGAGCGACAAGGAAAATGAACCCAAGGCCGATGAAAATGTTAGCGAGGGTGACAAGGTTGATGAGGATGACGCCAGCGACGACGATGGCAACGATAAAGCTGACACTAATGATGATGACAGCGATGGCAGTGACGATAGTGGTGATTATAGGAAGAGGGACAAGAAGAAATACATGGACACCCATGAACCGTGGGAGGAGGTGGTGGTGGATGAGAGGTGCAGAAGATTCGTTGTAGGAGAGACCTGTGAAAGTTACGGACAAATACAGCCAGCAGAAATGCGTCCGGACTTTGTAAATGAAGAGGAGCTTGACGAGACTGATGTGGTGGAAGCTTGGGAAAAGCTCGAGGCTCTAATGCAGAGGAACAGAGCTAGGACACAGTAATTTCCATTGAGGTGGCTCAACTATAGTTGGTTGAGATAGTTAGAGACCATTTTTAGGACTGTTATAACATTCGCAAGGTAGCCTTAGTCCCCGGAATACGCCACATTTAATCTATGGCGTAAATGTTAGGTGATACTATCATTAGTTATCAGGCGCTTCTGATGACGACTTGTTCGATGAATAGCAAGCTTTATAGCGTGAAATCAAATTCTGATAGTGCAATAGTTAATTTTCCAGGACTTTGATCGGGAAAGAATTCAATAAATTCGTCGGAATAACAAATGCAGATCGCGTTTCATAACCTTTACCACCTCATCTGTATACTGTACATCAATTTTCTTCATAACCACTATATTCACCATTTCTTCAGTGAGTCTTATCGCCCGTGACCAGGATAATGTACTGTCCATCGATATCAGATATATCCTTGACCTCAATATGGCAACCCGACTTGAGAAACTCTTGATTCTTCATTATCGTGAAAGTTTCGTTCGCACCTGCTCCCGATTTTCGTCGTGCCACGGCGAGATGTTTATGTGTCTTCCCGGGTGCCTTCGCTGCTAAGATAGCTTGGTTGACTAGCTCGAAAGGTTACTTTGATGCCCATGGAGAGAATATCTGGTTGGTGGTTATGCCCGCTTTGACTTACATGGGAATCGAATATCCACGGCCAGGTCCTGTCCAGCAGAACCCGTTGTATTTACGACCCATTTAAACGAATCTGAGGGGTCAGTGGGTCAGCTTTGATTTTGAAGGCTTCCTCAAAAGCTTTAGGTCTGCTTGGGATTTCATACTTAAAGGTACAGTGCCAGCTGGGACTGTCGCATCCTCGATGCCAAATGGGATATCTGCATTTAGAGTAAATGATTCTGCTGATGTGATACTGAAGCGCATCCCATCAACAAATTCACTTTCTTGGGTCGCGTTCCCACCAGTAACATTTACTGTCCGAGTTGCTCCTTGGCCATACTGCACAAAGATATTCGAAACATCGGCAGACTTACGGCCCAGGAGCATATACTCGCCGTCGAGGGATGTCATCTTGATGATGCGGGTTTTGTTCTCAGTTCTTTTGCTAGTGGTTAGGACTTTTTATCTGTATGAAATGGAAAATCTGCGCCTCTTACACATGCACATTTCTTTGTGATTCTGATACAACCCATGACTTCTTGTCTTTGGCCAGCGTGCCAACATAGGTATTCGCCACATCTACGCCCAGCTGTTTGAGTGCGGATGGATCATACGGCAGCTCGATTTTCGCAATCAGGTCATGAGCGGTCTCATTGAATTTTATAACCCAGCTATAATTGGAGAGGTTAATGAAGCCTTCGCCGGAGCTACCAGTGACGAAGTGACCCGCCAGGGGCGACTTGTTCTGCGTCACCACCAACGAGCGGTTGGAAGGTGAAAAGAGGTCCAGAGCCAGGCCATCGACAAAGTCCTGATCTGTCCTTTCCATCTAACTTAGTCGTCAGCACCATGTCATATCCACAGGGAACTTCGTTGCCGTTACCATGCCAAGGACGTCGATCTTGTCCCCGAATTTGGCCAAAGCGTCATCTTGAGCAATTGTGGAGGCAATCTCGCCAAGACCCAGAAGCGCATATAGAATCAATCGGCCTCGGAAAAAAAACATGACGGAAGATTTTTTTTGCCAAGAATCTCACGGGGCAAAAATGATTCAGATGGTAACTTCTCGTAACGAACCAAAACTGCGGGTCTGTTTCGGCGCAGTCGGCTACATTTTAAATATATGCGTATTGGGAGAGTAGACAAAGTAAAAGGCTAAGCTTATGGCTAGCGCCATTCGTCATGCACTGTTCCAGAACACCGGGATTGCCAAGCCACGGGTTTCTCCCATGTTTCATGGCACAGACGGGGGACTAACAACGCCAAAAGTTAACAGTGAGAGTTTTGACCTCTTCACCCACGTTGACAGCTGTTTTAGCGTCCTAGCGTCAACGCCGATCCCGTGGCTGAGGCAGTGCAGAGCGCAAGGCTCAGTTACCACCAATCGTATCACGGGTTATCCCTGTGTTTGAGACGAAGAGCGGCAGTGCTTTTTCGGCAAATGTGACAAGTGGTTTGAGCTTGAGCTTCGGATGAGCCCTGACCCATGGCCGATTCGTTTTCGGGAGGAAGGTGGCGTGTACCTAATCGGCTCGTTAAGCGACCTCCATCGACGCTTGCACAGATCTGATGTGCGAAAAAACATCCAAGACGCCAGGTTAATTTCCCCCCATTCCCAATTGCGTCTGAAACTTTCGGTTAGCAGAAGAGTGTCATATGTTGGTCATTGTATCGTCACTGTGTATATTTGATGGATAAAATTAAGCATAATAATTTCCTAGTGCATGCATTCTCTATTGTCTATTCGATTCTAAGCAAATTTCTCTATCACAAACTTTTGTCTACCAAGTGAATGTACCGCGCTAAATCGCCTGCTTTTCGCCATCATCCTTGGGCTTTGTCCTCTCCATTCTCCAGCGGGCGCCCCAATACCAGTGCACCACCGACAGCGGCCCAACCACAACGACCACCATGCCCAGGCACAAAAATGCGGCCCCGGGGCCAACCCCTGCAATCATTTGCTCAATGAACGCGACGCCCACGGCACCGAGACTGCACCGTACCAAATTATTCATGGCCGATGCACTAGCGCCTTTTCCGGGACAGAGATCAGACACCAGGGTCTGATTGACGGAGAAGACGGCGTTGCTCGTTGCTGCGATAAAGAATTGTAACGTCAGGGGTACAACAATCCATCCGGAGAGGCTGGTGAGAGACGAGTTGAGGGAGAAGCCATAAATGGATGTTGAGAAAATAAAAATTGACATGAACAGAGGCAGGCGTCCAAGACGTGCATGTTCGATGGGGAAATCATATGGCAGTGATTTCGGAGAAAGAGGGGATTTGATGTCGTGGGATGTTTTGTAAGCCAGCTCGGCGGCAAGGTAGTCCTTTGTCATGAGCTGGCCAGCAACCCAGGATCCAATGATGGTACCAAAGCCTGCATTTTTGTTAGGTGGGTGAGATCACGGAGCTTTCATCGATAAGCTTACCATTAGGGAGAAACGATAAACCAATTTGGAGGTCATCAAAGCCAAACCTGACTTTGAAAAGACCTGTTGTACTGGCTGTCACCATGCTCCAAATGGCATAGACAACTCCACCGACAACTAGATTAACAAGGATGTCCTTCTGAATCAGAAGTTTCAGTGGCTCGATAAATGTACGCAGGGTTACTTTCTTGCGTGTGATTTCCTCGGGTTCCTGCATATACTCGGGATCCTTTCTAAATCGCTGAATCAAAGGCTTGTATACTCCGTGGAGCTTTAGAGATCCGTTTCCGGCGATGGCGCGCATGGTCTCGGGCAAGAAGACGATGATAACAATCAAGACGAGGGATGATAGAATGAGGAGGAACACGAAGATGGAGCGGAAACCGAGAAAGTTGCTCAGAATTCCACCAAGGACGGGGCCGATTGCAATGCTAAAATTTCGAACTAAGTTTCATCAGCAATCAGGAAGAAGACTTGCGGCGGTGGGCTCTCATACTGGAACTGTAAAAGCTGATGAAAGCTCCTCGCTCAGATGGAGGAGTAATATCCTGAATGACACCATTGCCTGTCTTGGTTAGTTGTGTTGAACACGAAAGATGCAGTAGAGTGCTGTCTTTTTGCACTCACCAATGCTGACGGTGGAAGCACTCCCGGCTGCCTGCAGACCTCGGAATATAATGAGAACAGCAAAATTAGGAGAGAAGCTCAGGGCAATGTTGGCCGCAATATAGACACTGAATGACGCGATGTAGATGGGGCGACGGCCCAGTGAATCGGAAATAGCACCCCAAAACAAAGGTGAGATGGCTTGGATGATCAAGTAGGAGGTAATGGTCAATGAGACCGTGTTTAAGCTGACTTTGAGATCCTATAATGTCGTCAACAGATGAGACAAAGCAATCAACTCAAAATATGGTCTTACCCGTGCAATTGCATCTAGGGATGGGAAGTAAATGTTAGACGACAATCCTGAGAACAGTCCAGCCACACCGATAATGATGACAGCAGACCATTTCTGCCTGCTCGAGAATATGTGATAAGGTGGCTCTGGTTCCGAGTCTTGTTCCAAAGTGGTTGAATCATCAAATGGATCCCGAGACTCTTGCTGCTGCCCTGCAGAGCGAGAGTCATTGAAGGGATTGAAGGTTTCTTGTTCATCCAGCGGCCAAGCGCCATCATCAGTCAAGGACTGACGCGGAGATCGGTCGCTCAGACCGGTGCGAGCCCGATCGAGCCGAGACAGACGCGTGAAGGATTGCACATCATCATCGCGGCGCCTGTCGGGGGCAAACTCGGGATCTTGATAGAGCGCTTGAATGCCTCCTGAGGCCACGGCATAGATGCTGCGGCGTATCTCTTGGAACCTTGGAGGGGGTGAATCGGGGGGCGCCATGTTGGAAGTTGACGGTGAATTGGATGCTGCTCGTCAAGCAGAGTTCGTCTGTTGGGCGCAGACTGTGAATATGAGCAATGGACTCATCTGCCATATCTACTTCACCCTTATCTGGCAAGATATGTCCAGCGCCTATCACAATGCCAACGTGGGTGCATGAAACCCGTAAACTCTCGGTTGACCCGGGCACACCCAGCTAAGCCGCGACTCTGCCGCAGAGCTGACGCGGCTCTAAAACCGGCGCCTGCACGGTCTCAGACATAAGTCCACGATTCGTAGCCGGAGCGATCCAAGGCGATACATTGGGCATATTTTTAGGGCCTCTCATTGCATGGGCCGTAGCGCCGCAATGGTCACCAGGGGGTATAGTTTGAAACACCCTAGCTACGGCTGTGTCTGATATCGGAGCCCGGCCAGCCACATCGGCCCGCTTCTGGGCAGCCGAGCTAACAAGTGCCGGTCGAAGCTAATTTTCATTAGGGGGTGTAGTTAAAAACAACAGGGTCTAGGGTGCATATATTCCTTTTAAGGGTAATTCTGGCGGTGGCGAGCTTCATTTATCTTCCTTTGCCCGCACGGAAAGCCTCTCTGCTCTATCTATCTAACCATCAATTAACGCTACAATATGGGAGGCATCTCAGGAGCCAAGCGGAAAGCGCCTCCATGCGCGCTCGATCTGAGCATCCGCAATATCGTCGATGACAACGATGCCGATGACACGCCTAAGCTGCGGACGGGAAGGCCAACGTCGAGCACCACGACGGTACTTCCTACCACGACGCACAGCACACGGCCACCGACACCGACGAGAACAAGTCTAGAGATAACCACTCGAATGGTGACCAAGACTATTGAATCACCTACAGCTACCCACTTTGTCACCATTCCTGTGGCCGAGACCATCACTCTCAATGCACCTTCAACCATCACGACACAGCCAGTACAGAGCACCGGGCTGGGCTCTCAGACTTCCTTGGCTACGTCGGGCCAGGGGTCCACGTTCACCACCGGCACTGGTGTTGGCTTGTTGGCCGGTCTTGGTGGTCTTGGTAAGTCCCTATGTCTCGATATCGCCTGCTCGCTGAGCCGCGACTAATCCCAACTGTCTGTAGCCGGAGTTTCAGTTATTGCCATGGCATCTATCATTATGTGGCGCAAACGAAAGCGCAAGGAACCATCCAAAGAAGTGAGTGTTTCGATGACATGGAGTTCCTCAAGCCTTCTTTTATCAGGTGCACAAGCTAACAGTACACAGGAGCAAGGCTTAGTGGATCCAGTACGGTGAAAGATGCCACCTGAACGAAAAGAAAGTGGGAGCCCGTGAACTGCCACTTTTCAGCGAAGAAAACAAATACCCGCAACCCAGATTTCCTAACTGATACTATACGAAGGTCCTAGAATGGAGGTAATGGCTTGGCATTAGATTATAGAAGATAGATTTGTAGCGTTATACAAAGCGGTATTGCAGAAATAGACACTCATTTTTTATTATCAACATGCATATCACCATCTCGAATTGATTGCCATTTTGATTAGCACGAATACTCTCATGTCATCACGTGCCACAGACTGTTACTCATGCAAGATCAATTAAGCAATGACCTCCAGACAGAGATTTGTAGATGGATATGTAAAAGGTCTACATGTAACCTGAAAATGGGCCAGTCTCCTTCAAAATGATGGGGATCTCATCCTCCACAACTGAAGCCAGGGTTTGCTTCTCCTTTGCCTCCCATCCCAGCTTACGAAGCCTACACGCTCTGCTTCGGGAGTTTGCCCCGACATTGTCTTCCGTGTGTGCTGAGAAAAGGTCATTGTATTCTTCCTTGGGAATAGTCCGTGGAGTAGGGCTTTCGATACGGCCTGCTTCGTGCAATGCTCGACCAATCTCAACAGCACATTCATGCCATGACAGCTCCTGCCCGTTCTCACAAAACCAATAGAGGTTCTTTGACGCCTCTTCATTGGATGAGTTCTCTAGCCAATGGAGAATATACAAGTAGCCGCGAGCCAGATCTTTGACGTGGATCTGGCTCCAGATCGGGATGCCATCGCCAACCTGGCCGGAGTACCCGTGCTTCAAGGCAAAGCGAGTGAGAGTTGGCAGTTGGATGGAAAGCCTCTTGCTTTGAGAACCGACTCCATATATGAGAGGCGGCATAATGATGGCAAATTTTGCGTGAGAGGCTAATGTCTGCACTTTGCGCAAAATGGTCAGGTCCACATTTCGATGGGGTGCTGTGTCGGGAATGGAGTCCAATCGCTCCGGGTGCTCATCATCGAAAACTTCGTCGCTTTTGAACATGCCGGCACTTTTATCACCTAGAAAACCAGCTCCACTTGTATGGATGTAAATTGTTTGTTGGCCGTTCCGGGCGCGCCTCTCAATTCCTGCTAGCACAGCTTCTACGGATTGGAGGTGGTCCGCGGATGCTGTGTGAATGACAATCTCATTTTCGCCGACATGTTTTTCAAGAAGAGCACCATCGTTCATTGAACCGACGACAACGTTCACACCCTTGGATCTGAATGCGACGGCAGCAGACTCTTGACGAACGAGTGTGGTGATTGTATAATTCTCCTGCAGCAAGAGATGGATAATCTCACCGCCAATGAAACCGGGGCCAATGAGGAACACTGATCGTGCTGTCATGGTGAAAGTAAAAACTGGTTGGTGTCCTAGATATGAAGCTTGAGAAAAATTGATTGTGTTTGTTCAGGAAGGAGGGTGGTCGTTCATTTATAGCTCGACAGCCTTGGTAGATATGGTGTAGTTAGTATGACATGCACCTGTTGACGTGGTTTCGATCACGAACTCTGCGTAGGATCTCCCACCGTGTGTATACTGTAGGACTTTTTAATTTGTCATCTGACACAACGACGGCTCAATTATTAGAGGTTGGCTGACTGAAATGGCGCCACGGATGAATCTAGCCACCGGCCTGCTCCAAAATGCGGACAGAGTTGCCAAAAAATGCCACAATTACCAAGTAGTCTTGACCATCACCAGACACGGGTATCAAGTCGGTAAATCAGCAAAAAAGTCCAAATCCCCTAGAAATAAGGTCCTTGTGACATCGAATAGATTGCACTGGAAATTCCCGTTGCCAAAACCAGCAGATCAACTCCAAGTCGTCTATTTTTTCTATAGTATTGTGTTCAATAACCCTTGGGCGTCATTCTCTATGCGAGAAATTAGTTCTGCATTGAGAATACATTGATTTCTCTTCTCTAAATATTTTTAAATAAACGCAGGTGGAAGCTGAGTGCCATTAATGACGCCATTGACAATCGTCAAGGCATCCGCCGAAACCTCGCTCCACAAGTCTCGCTGAGTCCAAATTCGCCGTACCATCTCCTCCATCAAATCATGGTTTCTAGCTTCTTTCTTCTTTATCCTTTCTATAGTACTGAGGATTAAAAGCCTATCCTCATCTGTCTCAGCCTGGAGAGAGAGGATAAAAATCGGGAAAGGTGGCGGGTAAACTCCAGGCTCGTTCAATATGCCAAATGACTCTTTCGCCGCGTCTCGAGACCGAGGAGAGTCAACGCCCGATCCGCGTAGTACACGGTCTATGTAGACGCAGACAGATAGCTGAAATAAGCGGGCTGTCGCGATTTGGATTGTCCAGTTGTCAAGCAAACGGTCTTGTTCATCACTACCCTGGTCCCCAGATACTTGTTCAACTCGATCAAGGTGGATTTGAAGTTTACTAATAGCACTTCTATGGCCCTCAGACATGAATTCCGGATCATCTCTCTCTCGCAGTAGATCAACGGCTTGGTTTAATATATCAAAAAGCTCCAAAGAACAACCGAGAGATGGCTGAATCTAGATCCAAGTGTCAGCTAAAATTCCTTTCCTTTCTAAGAACAGCTGGCTCGTACTATACGCCGATCTGGGTTGAAAATGGCTTTAGAGATAATCGTATCTCTCTTTAGAATCGATTCTTGCCTGACACTACGCTTGTATAAATGTTTTATGGTAAATCTGTACAGAACGCTGTAGTAGAGTATCCAGTCTAGGAGTATGGCGGCGTCGCCACTATAATCTGCATGCTTCTCATGGCCAGAGCCTAGTAGCATTAAACAGCCATCGAAGTAAACCGCACAGCCTTCTCTAGAGCCAAAATTTCCAACGTGCTATCAATATTGTTAGTCAACAGCCCGCCGCGACTTCAAAGTATCTCACCTCGTATAGACTCAGCAACATGCTTGCGGCAATTGCTTGCGCCCTACCCTGGCCATTTAGTGCATAATCAATAGCTTTTTGGAGCGCAAAAACAGCCAATTTATGGCTGCGAATAGATTCTTTCGTCTTGTGGAAATACGTGAAGCACAAGGCATCTATCGAATGGCGAACTGCTAGGGATGGAGGGTCATCATCCATTAATGACATACGGCAGAGAACACGACAGATATCTGGACGAAGTTGAGTTCCTGATGGCCCTGACTGAATAAGGGCAAGGGAAGACTGAAGGTCCTTGTTGCAGGCTATCGTCATGCATGTTAGTGAATGCAATAGTCAATAATAAATAGCTTCTCGGCTTACCCTTATAACGCAACTCGTGCGCATAAGAACGAAATAGACTGACATCCCAGGAAAAGGTGTTGAGGAAGCCGAGACATGTAGCCTGGCTCTGGCTTTGCACCGCAGCCGTCCGCGCCCGGCGCTTATCCCCAACACGGGGCCATGACAGACTGGGCGAGTATCCCGGGCATTTTTTCCCACGCCTTTTGCAAGTTGCACAGGCGGGTAGAGTTTTATCACAGGCAATTTTTCGCCCTGTAACACATTAGCGCTATGGCCAGGTCGCAAACTGTGGTTTCCATCCTCAAAGGGGAAAACGACGCCACGTACCCTGACAGCCGAGACAGGATCTTTGCGAGTGGGTCGCAGGCATTTCAGGCTGTCGGGCCATAAAAATGGAACACTAGAGACTTGATCCAGAAGTGGTAGGTCGTTTCAACACGCGAGGTTGCTGTTTTTCCAGGGTCAGACATGAGGCAACAGGAGGTGAAGATGGAAAAGCGGCCTGGTCTGACTCGATTCACTTGGGGCGGACCACGACAGTGCGCGTCATCTTCGGATCCATACTGTCTGACGGATTATTAGACGCGGACAAAGTTGCCAATTCACATCCACCTTATGTCAGATCGGTCGGATCAAGGTGGGGCCACGCTAAAGCGGACAAAGTTGCCAACTTCCACGATGATTATTCAATGACATGTTGAAACGGGTTTAAACGAACGGGAAATCTTGAGTGAACACATTGTTGAATTCATTCATGGAGCTACTTCAAGAAAAGTGCTCACCGGAATACCAGGATTGATGACGCAGAGGTAAAAGCGAGTCAAGCACCTCACCTCTCTGGGTTTTGTTCCAAGCAAATCACACATGGGCGACGACAAAGTTATTAAACACGTGTATCATGTTGCATTTGTTGTATTTTCGTTGTGAGCCTCTTCAAAAGAATGCCAGCGATACCCTCAACGATTTGGTATGGTCTTGCAACCGTCAATTACGTCACTCCTCAAGCGTCATTCTAGAAGTCAAGCGGAGCAGCAAAAGCTTTCAACTCGGCGTGATTGATATGAACAATAGAAATGCGCAGAATCTCGGATAAAATTGTATATTTTGCGAGCAACCTATTCATTCTTATAGAAACCTAGATGGATGTGGGTCTGGTGTCGGCACCGAGGCAGCGAAGAAGGTACTCCGCATTTGTTGCGGCATGCCGAATGTTGCATTTTCGGACTCCGCGGTATTCCCTTCTCCAACTGGCCGGATCTCCCCATGTGGTCTCGGCATAAATGACCATTTTGCCGACCACCAGTGGATGCAGGGCTCTGGGAGCGCCGGTTAACCGAATTGGGTAAACCAGCTCATGTTCAAGCTCATGTCGCTCCCAAGATTCGCGGGGTATGCATCATCAGGCCAATCACTTGTGGGGTACATTAGGTTCACAAACAACGTTGCGCCGGAACGGATTGAGACTGGGGTTGAGTCGAGTATTTAACGTAGTTTATTTAGCACAATTGCAACACAATCCATCCTCTAATTTGGCAGAATATTTATTTTTAGGATTATACTAGTCGGGATTCCATCCATACGACGTTTGTTCCTTCCTGGGATAATACGATTCATAGCAATAAGCCCGCGTAAACCGTCATCACTTGGAGCAATCGACCCCTCATCCACTCTCGTTGCCTGCAACGCGTCGCCATAATCCATCCAGCAATATCTCAGTCCTGACCTCGATCCATTCCTTCGGTATACTTCTTTATTCCAAGAAGTCCCCATGGATCCAAATACACCACTGCGTCCCGTGCGCTCTCTCAAGGGTCGTGTCGCCATCGTCACTGGTGCGGGAGCACTTCCCGGTGGTATCGGTAATGGGCGCGCTGCAGCCGTGCTTCTGGCTGAAGATGGCTGCTCTGTTGTGTGCGCAGATCTCAAACATGAATTAGCACAAGAAACAGTGGATATGATTAAGAAGGAAGGCCTCGGCGACGCCATTGCTATCAGTGGCGACGTCACCCAGGCCGAAGACTGTCAACGAATTGTCGACTTGGCAGTCAGCAAATTCGGTCGTCTTGACATCTTAGTCAATAATGTCGGTGTGATGGGCCCCAAGGGCACTTCGGTCGAAGTCGACATGGCCGAGTTCATGAAAGGACTGGAGACGAATGTTGGGTCCATGATTCAGATGGCCAAGTTTTGTATCCCTAAGATGGTTGCAAACCAAGGTCAGTGGGCCGGGAGCATTGTCAATATGGGAAGTGTTGCCGGAATCAAGGGTGGAACGCCCAATATTCTCTATCCCACGAGCAAGGGAGCTGTTGTGAATATGACACGTGCCATGGCCGCCAACCACGCAAGCCAGAGGATTCGAGTCAACTGCGTTTGCCCAGGTAAGTTGACCTAGGCCTTTTACTTTTATCTGTGAATTGGTGAACTAATGTAACGACACCTACAGGTATGGTATATACGCCCATGATGTACGCTGGAAAGACAGCCATGGATGAGAATGAGCGTGAGGCCCGCAAGACGCGTAGTCTTCTGGCGACTGAGGGCAACGGCTGGGACGTCGGCGCGGCTATTCGATTTTTGGCTGGCGATGAAGCGCGTTGGATGACCGGTGTAATACTTCCCGTGGATGCTGGTACGACGGCCGCTACGGGCATTGGCATGCAAAATTTACACACGTCTACTTCAGGGGGGAAGTAAACTTGCTCGTCATGGTCAATCAATTTTTTTTCGCTCACTGTTCCTGTCTAAAAGTAAGGCTGGTTAGGTTCTTTGCCTAAATTATATACTGCAATACAAAGCATTGGTGTTTCATGCTCTACGAAATCCTCTATAATAGAGGTTCATTATTCCTACCTGCTTAGCCGGGTGTCTTCTCAAACAGGGGTGCACGGTCGCGGCCGGTCAATCCACACCACTATAACCGTTACCTGCGCCGTCCCCATTGTACCGTTCCAGTCGTCAGTATGACATCACATTTATGAAATGAGAGTTGAGTGCTCTATGCGTGCTGTGCCATTCCTATATGTCTCTATGTCTTAATTTGTGTTATGTTTAGGAACGTTTTTGTTGGGAGTTCGCCGGGTGATTCGGAAGTGTACTTAATCAGCAACGAGTTTTTGTTCGAGCATGACCAATGCAGTTGAATGTGTTACTGAACATCGAAGAGACCCGTTTTAGGAACCAAGACAACTTAAGAAAAAAAAAAGCAAAAATCAGACAATTGATGATTGAATCGGACAAGATTATCTGGATACAACTTGCTGTCTAAAACCATAAACTTGATCGCCTACAATAGGGTAGCAGTGTGATCTCAGACATCGTTGACAAATTCACACCAGCTAGCGTCCCCACCACGAGCCCAATTGACCAACCAGACCCGCGAGCCGTGACGTTCCTGAGGGTAAAAGTGGAAAACCGGAGACGCTAACGTGTGCAATTTGTCGGAGACTTTACCGGGCTGCGCTGCAAACGAGACCGAGGCGCGCTAACACAGCCCGGAGAATCTAAACACCGAGCGTCGTCGCCGTCGTCATTCCAGCTGCTACCTATCATGACATCAAGGTTCCTCCTGTCGCCGGTCACACGACAGGCCATTCCGTCTCAGCCATGGCGAGCGCACAGCTGGGGCAGCAGATTGCCTTCTACCTCTACCCGTGCCTGCTCTTCGTGACGCTGCTGGGAGCGCAGGCCCTCGAGTTTTACTTCAATCGCCGCCGTGAGACGCGTCAGGGCGTGTCTGATAGCGACCAGAAGCAAAAGGCCGAAACTGCCGCGCGCAAATATACGAAATTCATCTACTTCTTCCAGATTGTCCTGTCTCTCCTGCTGCTCGCCAGCGTCATTCTCGCTGTGCGCGAAGCAGTCGCCGGCCAAGATGACGTCGCTGGCACAATCACGTTCGCTTTCAGCGCCTATCTAGTATGCGCCCGCCCCCTTTTTGCGTCTCCTGGTTAATGTATGTGCTGACACGAGACCTAGGCATCTTATGTCGGAGTTTTGCTGTACTTTTTGGCTGGTTTGCTGCCTGATCCGGAAGGTCCGTGGACTCCAGGCACTGCTCATTGCTACGCATGGATCGCGGGTGTGCTGGCAGAGGCTTTTATCACAACCGTCATTCACCCTATGCAGCGTGATCTCCGCGTTTCCAATGACTTTATAACCGTCCTCAGTTCCCTAAGCTTGGCCAGAATCGTGGTCCTTGTGCTCATGGTTGTTACTCTCATTCTCCGCGAGTACAAACTGATGCCCTCCAAGCCTCAATCAGAACCGGAGGAACGACAATCACTTTTGGGTAATGGAAATGGCACAAACGGACACTACGGCAGTGTTCCTCCCCGTGCTCCAGGCCAGGCTAGCAGGACCCAAGTTTCTGGCACGGGCTGGCTCGACTACTTTGCTGGGTTCCGCGTTTTGTTCCCCTACCTCTGGTGAGAAAGACAAGCCCTTGCAGTTCTTCACCAAAGCTAATTCAGACCAGGCCCAAAGGATCTCCTTTGTACCAGGCAATTGTGGTTATTTGTCTGATCCTCCTGGTGTTCCAACGCACTGTCAATGTCTTGGCTCCCGTGCAACTGGGAGTCTTGGTTGATGCTCTAGGTGAAGGCCGTCTGCCCTACAAGGAAATCGTTCTCTACGTCGTTTACCGTGCACTACAGGGCAACCAAGGAGCCCTCGGTGCCGCGAGGGCTGTCCTATGGATTCCTGTATCGCAGTCGCTCTTCCGCAGACTTTCCTGCGCAGCATTCGAGCACGTCTTGGGCCTTTCCCTGGAATTCCATCTGAACAAGAAGATTGGTGAAGTCACAAGCGCATTGAGCCGAGGCGCTGCCATCAACACGTTCCTGGAGAGCTTCTGTTTCCAGGTTTTCCCCATGGTATTTGACATCTTTGTCGCTGGTGTCTTTTTCTTCGTCAAGTACGACGCCTTTTACACCATCATTGTCTTCTTCATCATGTGGTCCTACATCTTCCTCACCATTTACGTCGCCAAGTATCGTGGTAAGCAGAGGAGGGACATGACCATGAAGACGCGTGAAATGGAGGCCGTCAAGACGGATGCCATCATGTCATATGAGACAGTGCAGCACAATTGCGCCATCCCTCGCGAGACCCAGAGATTTAGGGACCATGTGACTGCGTTCCAAGGGGCTGAGCGCTTGGTGCAGTGGTCTCTCAATGGCCTGAATCTCACACAGAGCTCCATCTTTTCGCTCGGAACTGCTCTCCTTGTCGCTGTTTCCGCTTACAAAATTTCCATTGGCGAGCAAACCGTTGGTGAATTTGTCAGCTTGATCAACTACTTCGTCCAGCTTCAAGGACCTCTCAACTTTTTCGGAACCTACTTCACCATGTTGCAGAACAACCTCATCGAAGCCGAGAGGTTGCTGGATCTAGTAAGTTATTCTGAGTACCTATTAAACCCCGCGCAGTTCTGACCTGAATTTAGTTCAAAGAGACGTCCGGCATTGTGGAAAAGCCTGATGCCGTTGCACTGCCCTCAGTGCTGGGAGAGGTTGCCTTTAACGATGTCAAGTTCTCATACCAGACCAAGAAGGGAGATCCCGCACTCGACGGTGTCAGCTTTACTGTTGCTCGCGGCACGAAGACAGCCATTGTAGGAGAGTCCGGCAGCGGTAAATCTACGTCATTGAAGCTGTTGTTCCGATTCTACGATGTCACGGGCGGCTCCATCACAGTCGACGGCCACGACCTCAGGGACCTGAAGCTGGATAGCCTTCGAAGGAACATTGGTGTTGTCCCGCAGGACACAGTGCTGTTTAACGCGAGCATCATGTACAACCTCCTCTATGCCAACCCTCAGGCCTCGGAAGCCGATGTCCACGAGGCGTGCAAGGCGGCCAACATCCACGACCGTATCGTGGCCTTTCCTGATGGATATGAGACTAAGGTTGGAGAGCGAGGTCTCAAATTGTCTGGAGGTGAACGCCAGCGTGTAAGTTGCCCTATTTGACCACGTACGAAATTTCTGTTTTGCTGACAGGAGCTCACTTTGTAGGTTGCTATTGCACGAGCTATTCTGAAAGATGCTCCGATTCTCCTTCTGGACGAAGCCACCGCGTCCCTCGACTCTCACACTGAGCGACTGATCCAAGATGCTCTTGAGCGTGTCACAGCCGGCCGAACCACGATTACCATCGCGTAAGTTCACCTATTTTACAAACTACCACTCAACTTTTAAACAACCGCTAATTATTAATTGCAACAGCCACCGTCTTTCTACCATCACCAACTCTGACCAGATCGTGGTTCTCTCGAAGGGTAAAATCGTTGAGCGTGGCACGCACCACGAATTGTTGGCGCTTCAAGGGCAGTACCATGCCATGTGGGAGAAGCAGACCATCGCCGAGAAGAAGGAGAAGGAGAAGCTGGAACAAAAGGAGGCTGAGTCGTCGGACTCGTGATGTGGCAGAAAACCAAGTGATAATTGCCGAGTCATGGCCACTTGTAGTGACTTGGCTGCAACGGCAACCATGTAGTATACAATATTCAAAAGCATTGCATTACTCAACCAGATTGCAGCCTAATTAATTTGAGGATAGATATTTCCTTATAATGTTTCATTCCCAATAAAAAACCGAGCCAAATTGAAATCGGAAATGCAGGCTGTATAATCACCTCAAAAAGGAGAGATTAAGTTACGTGGCCTGCGACGGGCCATACAATTTGAACTCGGATCGAGTGGCGGCCACATATTAATGCTGGTATACTATACATGATGCTGTATCTACTCTAAATTAATACGGGGCGTTGAGTCTTTCGCATGACGTAGGAGTCAAGAATACCCAAAATGTAAAACGTTGGCATATCCGGACTCCATCACTGCTAGTGGTCTAAAGCAAGCTCATAGCGGTATTACTCGTATTGATCCGTGTAAAATTTTTATGACAGCCTATATCTCCGCATTCGGATTTGTGCTGACTGAACTTTCATTACACTTGCGGCTGATATTGATACCGGGCCGCTATTTGCGCAACCCGTGAACGGGCTCGCTTGCCCACCGCCATACTCCCCAAAATGCGACTAATGACTTGGCATGTAGATTATTGTTCCTACTTTTGCTAAATTGTACATCGGACGGGATCGTTCCCGACAATCTAACATTCACACCGGTCCACCCAGCGTTGCGTTTGCCTTCATCGTTCGATCGTACACTACATACACACCATTTACAGATTGTCATTGTAATCATGTCATATGACAACACCTGGATAATTACCCGAATGAAGCGGAAGGTTGCCGGTGGTTGGTTGTTGATAAAGTAAAAGGAGGTAGGGGCGGCCTCGGAAGCTAGCCGGCGTCGCGGGTAGTAACCGAAGACCATCACGAGGTGCACGCGTTGAGACATCGAACGCCCGAGTAAAGACTAGAAGGCCGATCTTAGGAGGGATTGTATCCAATGGAAAATGTCTTTAAAAAATCGAATCGCAGCCGTAAACTGAGAGGTCCTGGCAACTGCAGAGTTACAAGCATCCGAACATGACACTTTCCAAGTCTAGCGAAATCGCCATTGTTGGTGGTGGGGCCTTTGGCCTCTCCACGGCTCTTCATCTATCTCAGGCGGGCTATACAAACATTTCCATTTTTGAAAAGGACAATCAGATACCGCCTCGCTACTCAGCCGCCAACGACCTGAACAAGATTGTTAGGGCTGAGTACGAGGATCCCTTCTGGACCGAGTTGACCATTGTAAGTTTGCCCAGGATGACGCTGGCAAGGATCACTTTTGGCTGACATGGCCCTCTACAGCAAGCCATCTCTGCTTGGAAAACCCCCTTTTACGCCCCGCACTTCCACCAGACCGGGTTCATCCATTGCGTTTCCGCCAACGCACCTGATGAGGCCACGGCCACCTTGTCTCGGTTTCGGGCCGCCGCCGACGCTCACCCCCAGCTGAGGGACCACGTCCACCCGTTTGACCAAGACGGCGACGTCCGGGACCGCTTCTGGCAGTACAGCGGCTCGTTTCCGGGGTGGCGTGGCTACTTCAATAGCTTCGATGGCTATGCCCATTCAGGAAATGCTTTGCTTGCAGCTTATCGCGAAGCCCAGTCTCGCGGGGTAAAGTTCTTTCTCGGAGAGCGAGGCAATATCTCCCAAATCTTGTATGAGATTACTCCACAGGGCAAGAGGGCCACTGGGGTACAGATCAGCAGTGGCCGTATCCACACCGCGGACCTGGTTATCGTGGCCGTCGGTGCGGCAGCAACTAAGCTTGTCCCTGAGATTGGTACTCATGTTGTGGCCAAATCCTGGTCCGTTGCTCATGTGCATCTAAGTGATGAGGAGGTATCCGCCCTCCGTGGTATTCCCATCACCTACGCCAGGGATCTTGGCTTCTACTTTGAGCCAGACCCGAAGACCAACCTTCTCAAGATTTGCCCCATGGGTGGCGGCTATGTCAACACCGACCCAAAGACGGGCTTCTCCCACGCCCCTGCGTCCTTGGAGGACAGCGCATTTGTCCCTGCACATGACGAAGCGAAGATGCGAAAGCTCTTGGCTGAGACACTGCCCCAGTTCGCGGACCGGCCACTGGTTAAGAAGTCGCTCTGTTGGTTTGCGGACACCTTGAACTCGGACTTTATCATCGACTACGTCCCAGAGACGTCTTCGTCTTTGATCCTGCTGACAGGTGATTCGGGCCATGGGTTCAAGTTTTTCCCCATCTTTGGCTCTTGGGTCAAGAGCCTTCTCGAGAAGGGCGGACAGCCGATTGAGAGATGGCAGTGGAAGGACCCCAAGGCCGCTGCGAGTGATAAAAACTGGGGTGGTAGCGTCAGTTGGCGTCTTGGAGAAACCCTCGAGTTCTCGCAGATCCAGCCTGCGCCGGGATCAAAGCTGTAGTCATTTCTTAGCTAGTATCTACTTGTTTAGACTGAAATTACATAATTTTACGGTGCCGCAGAGATATCTCATGATACTTCAAACGTGAGTTAATTCCCGCGTCCTGTATCACCCCCTAGAGAGAGGCTGAGATATGAAGTACTCCGGCGCCAGAACATTGACTAACCTTTGCCGTAGTCCTATCTCTAGGTACCAATATCATTCTGCATCTCGCCACTTTACCAGCTTGGGGATATCTACGCGATGAGTGATTATGGTACGTCCTCCATGTGTCGTCCTGTTGGGACGTGATTGATATCGGGCCTTTAGCCGACTGGAATCGGGTATCTAGTCTCGTCAGATCAATACACGCCCCCGTATTGAGACTAGTCACGAGCTATCGTTATGAGTGGTTCGAGGAGTCTGGGGTAATCCGGGGTTGGCGTGGCTTCTCCGCATCCTCCGGGCCCACGCTTTCTTGGTATATCTCCTCCTCTGCCCCCCCTTTCGAATCGCGGCGTCCTCGCGCCTTTTTTCCTTCACAGATCATTAATTCAATAAAATCGAGATACAGAAACTCGAAAGCTCATTATTCATCTTTCCTCCTGATGGCGGTACTGAAGGAAAAGTCTGATGATAACTCAGACTTGGACGTTCGGCGCCATGATACCATTTCTGGCGATGTTGAAGTCGTTTCTTTTGGCAGTGGACACCATGATCAACTCCATAGAAGCCTTAGCTACCGGCAGATCCAACTCATTGCCATAGGCGGCTCTATTGGTACCTCCACGTTTGTCAGTGTTGGCATTGGCCTAGCGCGAGGAGGCCCCGGCAGCTTGCTCATTGCGTTCCTTTTCTACTCTGCTATTCTGAGCTGTGTGAACAACTGCATGGCTGAAATGGCAGTCTTTATGCCAGTATCATCTGCTTTTGTCCGCATGGCGGGCAAATGGGTTGACGAGGCATTTGGGTTCATGGCAGGTTGGAACTTTTTCTTGTACCAAGCCATCATGATACCATACGAAATAACGGCCATTGCACTGGTACTAACATATTGGCGGGATGATATACCTGTTGCTGCTGTGGTGTCTGCCTGTATTGCTTTATATGTGTGAGTCCACTTCCATGTATTCTCACGAGCTCGGGCTGACTGATTGATGGACGTTAGTCTGATCAACATTTTTGCGGTCGGAGTCTATGGCGAAGCAGAATTCTGGCTAGCCAGCGGCAAAGTGATTTTACTCATAATTCTGTTTTCCTTCACCTTCATCACAATGGTTGGAGGAAACCCCGACCACGATGCGTACGGATTTCGATACTGGAAGAACCCCGGTTCTTTCGCCGAATACATTACAACGGGAGACCTTGGACGATTTGAAGGGTTTCTAGGATCGCTATGGACCACATGTCTTATTATTGTTGGGCCAGAATACGTGGCGATGGTGGCTGGCGAGTCCAAATTCCCTCGACGCTACTTAAAGTCAGCCTTTACGGCAACCTACTGGCGATTCTTGGTCTTCTTCATTGGAAGTGCTTTATGTGCTTCTATTGTGTTGCCATACAATGACCCTGCATTGGTAAATGTCGTCTTTGGAACTAGCGAGAAAGCTGGGACTGCTGCAGCATCGCCCTTTGTTATTGCAATGAGCAACATGCGCATCGGTGTCTTGCCTCACATCACTAATGCCTTGATGATCACGAGCATCTTTTCAGCTGGAAATGCATTCACCTACTGTGGAAGCAGAACGCTGTATGGTCTAGCTCTGGAAGGTCAGGCTCCAAAGCTATTTCTCAAGTGCACCAAGTCTGGCGTCCCAGTCTATGCCTTGGGAGTTACAATGCTTTTCCCCTTCCTCGCATACCTGAACGTTTCAAGTGGCGCATCTAAAGTCTTGACATGGCTCATCAACATCATCACATCATCGCAGATTATCAACTACATCGTCATCTCCATCACCTATATTTTCTTTTACAAGGCATGCCTAGCGCAGAATCTTGACCGCAGCTTGCTAGCGTATTACGGGCGATTTCAACCGTATTGTGGTTGGATTGGCGCTGTGGTTCTCACAATAATCGTTTGCGTTTACGGCTATGCCGTATTCTTGCCTGGTAAATGGGACGTAGGGACATTTTTCACATCCTACGCGATGGTTCTTGCCAATCCCCTTCTCTACATTGCGTGGAAGCTGGTCAAGCGAACTAAGATTATCCAAGCCAAGGATGCCGATCTTGTGTGGGAAAAGCCCTTAATTGACGCATACGAAGAGATGGCTGAGGAGGTACCAGTGGGATTTTGGATGGAGATGGCGCAGATGTTTGGTCTGAAGAAGCCTCAGGTGAATCAAGCCGCTTAAGAGACTTGGGGATTTTGGCACTGGACGGTTCGATTTAGTAGCATCTGCACAACCGTATGAGATGACCTTTGGCAAGATTTTGGCAAATAATTTTATGTCTGTAAATGTTTTGTTCTGCGGAGCTGATATTATCGGCCCCATCCTGTCAATGTTCTCGTATTAAGCTGGAAAACCCAGCAGTTGAAAGCTAACTCTGAGCAATCGCAAAATCTAAACATATTTCACAAATGAATAGAGCTTCCCCAAAAGAATGTGCTACCAATAGATACAAGATTTCTTTGTTGCAAGCTGCAGGTGGGCTTCTTGGACTACCCACATCCTAAGAAGTGGGTGTCCTTTCAACTGACATCTGACGCGGCAGAACTTGGTTCCGCCATCCCGTTCCCGCACAGTCCGGCACACATTAACTAGAATGGTCTAGGCTACTCCACATAAATAGTAAGTTGAGTTGCATGTAAAGTCATTACTCCGGCATCGATTCCGAGCCGTTATCGGAAAGCCCTGAACAAGTCCCGTAGACCATCCAGCTGACCATAGTCTCCAGAACGTGGGGGCCTAATCTTGAAGCTAGTTAGTCTATTGCCACTACACCTTACCCCGCAAGGTAGCTTTGGGCTACATTTGGATGCTTGTATCGGTATACGAGCCGATAGTGCATGTCGATGAAGTGGCGTATAAATTCCAACGAATTGATGACTGGCTGGTGCTTCCAGGTCACGGAAAACCACTTTTGAATCGATTAACCATGGCCTTAACTCAATGTCGCATCACCCTCAACGGAGGCAATAGGTCGATTCATTCTATCCGAAGGCTCTCGACCCGGCCGATAGCCGAAACTAGAGCTATCGCACAACAGTCATCCTCACCTCTTGCTGGTCTACCTAACAGTGTTCTACTCAGATCACTTCTCATCAACGCCGTTTCATCTAGGTCCTATTTGCTCAATCCCTCTTTATTTCTTCTTTCCAAAATATCCCAGTCAACCACTGGATACTTGCTCAATGTCGACAGAAATAGGATCCTTCGTTGGATCATGAAAAATACCTTCTATAAGCAGTTTTGCGCTGGCGAGACTGGATCTGAAACGAGGAATACAATGAATCTGTTGAAGAAACTTGGGTTTCGGGGGACCATTCTGACCTACGCGAAGGAGACCGCTTTCGACTTTGAAACAAATACGAGTTTTGGCCATGGGTCCAAATCAGACGGAACAACCGGGGTAGAATTCTGTCCTGTGATTGAAGAATGGAGACAAGGATCTCTTGAAACTGTTAGGCTTCTTGCTGAAGGGGATCAACTAGCTCTCAAGTATGTTCCGCATACTTTTCGTTTGGTTTCGTAAAGAATGCTGACTGATGAGTAGAATGACTGGAGCTGGCCCCCGAGTCACTCAGGCATTTTCTGATGGCACTCCTCCCCCAAAGCAGTTTTTGGATGCCCTGAACGAAATATGTTTCGAGTGTATAGACCGGAAGGCTCGTATATTGGTTGACGCCGAGTCTCAGCAGTTTCAATGGGGGATTATGAAAGTTGCTGTTGACTTGATGTCTCGATATAATCGACAAGGGTATGCTCTGGTGTACAACACGTACCAAGCCTACCTTAAAAGCACGCCAGCTACTCTCAAAAAACATTTGAGGATTGCCGGGGACCAGGGGTTCATTCTTGGGGTCAAGCTGGTCAGAGGTGCTTATTTGGCCTCGGACCAAAGAAGCCTGATCCATGACACTAAGCAGGATACTGATGACGCTTACAACACTATATCGCAGGGTATTATAAAACAGGAATATGGATGTTTCGGAAACAGTGGACGGAAGTTCCCGCCTACAAACTTGTTTTTGGCCAGCCACAACAAGGACAGTCTTGTAGCTGCTTATGAGACATACAGAACACGAAAGGAACAATGCTTGCCGACCGTTCATGTGGGATTTGCCCAACTCCATGGTATGTCTGACGATGTCAGTTTTGCACTCCTGAAGATGAAGGAACAGGATAGTCATCTCGAGACACCGGATGTATACAAGTGTTCTACGTGGGGGACGATGAGTGATTGTATGGCTTATTTGACTCGACGCGCGGCTGAAAACCGCGATGCATTGTCACGCACATCTGACGAATACAACACTCTTAAAATTGAAGCGAAGAGAAGACTGGGACAACTTTTACGACCATTTTAGTTTAATATTTTGTCTGGATATTAAATACGTTGGATTACTTGCTAGAGATAGACTTTTCCACAGAAAGAAATATTTGGAAAAGCTTCAACATGATTCATGTAATTGTATTGATCTGTGAATAGCCATATGCACTCCCAAGTAAGTCTAGAGATACTGTAGATACAGTAGGTAAGTGAGCGTGGTATGCACATTATTCTGGGCATGTGCTTAGCCGTATGAGGCATTTAACTGGTGAGTGTTTTCTGGAAGAGACATATGGGTTAATGACCAAAGTCCCAACCTGGTATACTTAGCGTGTTAGGAAATGGATCTTTTGACATCGCGCTGACACCCTAGTTCATTAGGTTGGTTATTGAGATCCCACATGGCTAGTACCAGGGCTCGAAAAAGGCAATGTCATCGAGATACTTTCTGCTTGAAATAGAAAGAATGCTATGTAATGGCCGCATATCGTTATTTGTAGCTTTGTAACTTGTTGGGCGAAAGATCAGTTGTGTGTCGTGGCAAAAACAAAGGAATAACACGATACTAGGATCATACGATCAACTAGCATAACTTCAGGGGTCTGATCACAGAACGTTGTTGGTCGCTGGTGAGTAATCCACATTCAATGACACGATGGTCTCCGATTTAGACTGGGTCCCCTGCATTTTATCGCCTAATGATCTGAATCCTTCTGAGGCATTTGTCCATGATAAAATATCGGTGTCTCGAAATTATAGAGAAAGCAGTTACTGCCTCCAAGAACTAATTATCTCACAGAAGGGTTAAGAGTGCTACAGCTTCAAGTCATCATACTACTCGCATTTCGTACATTTCGATACTTCGTCATGACTCAAACAATCAACCTCTCAGACGCCATTCGCCCTGGTAATCTGGACGCTGTTCCGGATTTGATTGAGAGTATCAACGAGCTTTCGAAGAATCTGAATGATGGCTCTGAAGAAACCCGCCACCAGTTATTCCTCAAAGCTCGCAGTCTTGTTCATTCTCTCCAAACACCCCGTGAACTCATGCTGCAGCACACATGGGCAGACGTAGGTTTTCCTTTCCAATAGAAATTATGCATCGGCTAATATGTATTGCAACCTATTAGCCAGGACTGAATGCGGCCGTTATAACTGGTGTTGATATTGGGCTTTGGAGGCTCATGGCCAAAAATGGCGTGAATAAGCCTCAGAAAGTTGAAGATCTAGCCGAGTCCTTGGAGGTGGATCCTATTCTCCTCGGTAAGTAATCTGTGTACCTGTCAATGATGCAAACCAAGTTTAATGTCGCATAGGCCGCCTTTTGCGTCACGTTTGTGCCATGGGTCACTTGGAGGAAACAGGTCCAGATGAATACAAACCCACAAGCTACTCCAAGGCCCTCAGTCTGGATGTTATAGGTGATGGCTATGCTGCTCTGTAAGTGAATCAAGTCTTGAAATGTGCATGGGTGTTCTATTTAGCTGACATGCTATCCAATAAAAAGAGTAGGTGGAATCGGTCGCAGCCCGATTGAATTCTTCAAATTCCTCCGCAACACCGGCTGGCAGAACCCTACTGATGCCGCCCATACTGCTATGCATGCCTCTTATAGCACTGATCTACCAAACTGTTTCGAGTATCTTCGGTCCGTTGGCTTGGGACCCCAGACAAATAATCACAGTGAGTAATCGAAACAGTCAGAGGAAGGCATGTGATCGCTGACTCAAACTCAAAGTGGGTGGCTATAGGCAGGGGCGATTGCCATGGATGCACGCATCCATTTATCCCGTAGAGGACACACTCTTCCAAGGGGCAAATGATACACCTGATGCACCGCTCGTTGTGGATATTGCAGGGGGTCTTGGGCATGATATCAATGAGTTTAAGAAATTCTATCCAAACCATCCAGGGGTAAGTAATCAGGATCCAATCTATGACGAAAGGAATATTCGTACTAATGAGAATTTGAGTAGAAGCTCATTCTACAAGACCTACCTGTTGTTATTAATGATGTCAAGGGCATCGATCCGTCTATTGAACTCATGGGCTACGACTTTTTGAGCGAGCAGCCAATTAAGGGTGCAAGAGCATATTTCATGCACTCTATTCTGCACGATTGGCCTGATGATGTGTGTACGAAGATTTTGGCTCGAATCTCCGAGGCTATGAAACCTGGTTATAGCAAGTTGTTGATCTTCGAGTGCGTTATCCCTAAAACGGGTGCTTATTGGGAGGCCACTGCCGGTGATATCCTCATGATGACGCAACTTTCAGCACTGGAGCGAACAGAGAGTCACTGGCACCGGTTGATCGAAGGAAGCGGCGTAAACTTGAAGATTGTTAAATTTTGGAAATGTGGACAATCTGATGTTGAGAATCTGATTGAATGTGAGCTAGTCTAGGATGATGCTTTGGTTATATTTGGGATATGCTTGCGTGGATCAAACTTCGTATGTGGTTAGTTAAAACCATGGGAAAAACGAATAATCTATAAACCAAGTATCTCAACCAGGCAAATATATAGTTCAGTGGTAGCCAATATTCATTTGACAGATATATTAACGATCGTGACAGTTCTCCACCCTTTCAATTATGATCATTGATGAGTGGTTCCATTTCTGAAGAATCTCTCGATAAAAGAATACAGCATCCGAAGATATTCTTCATTCCTTCCCAAATATTTTGAAGGAACCCTTTCTTATCGCTTATCCTTATATTATAGAGTTCCACTTCTTCATTTGAGTCATCAGTCGTATGAAGCGGAATGGCTGGAGCCGAACGCTCATTCGGCTGTGGTGACATATTTACCCTAGGCGATCTGATTGACATAGGGAGTTCTCTGAATATCTTATGCAGGTCGGATGTTGATTTGGCGGTTATGACCTCTGTATCCTCAATGCGTTCTAACAAAGATAATGTTGAATTTTGAGCTACTCTCGAAGTCTCTTTCTTGATCACGGGCTTGAATGGAACCTAGAACCCGTTAAAATCCAAGCTCCTCAGTTGCAGCATGCTCAACGGTACACTACCATGTTCATAGCGAGAGAAGACTCACAAATCTTTGATTCTTTGCCAACGGATATTCATGTAATGAATCTTTAATTTCCTCTAACTCTAGACGAATCTGAGCACACTCCTGGCGTTCTTCAGGTTTTGGCAATAGCATTTGAGTTTTGATTATGTCCAGAAGGCTGTTAATTGTGGGATGGTTGCCATGATCATGAATCTTTTGAATCCACTAGTTTAACATTAGGTCCATTATGGTCTTAAAATGCAAGAAAGCCGATCTTGCCTGTATTACTGAATCTTTTACCCAGGCTGTCTCCCCATTGCAGTTAAAGAATTTGTCCTCATTGAAAAACTGGCGTGGCTTATCATCATTGACTCGTAATGTAGAGAACTGTGTTTCGGTTTTACCGTTCCCCAAAATAAACCAAGAAATAAGTTCAAGGAAGAGACAACCCAGGGTCCAGATATCATATTTTGGCGAAATACTTTCGGATGTATCACACTCTGGAGCTCTATACGTCGGAGAAAACTTTTTCAGCTGCTCTGAAAGCGACTTACTCTTATTTGTGTGGTATCGCGAAAGCCCGAAGTCGGAAATCACGAAGCGCATCTGGCCATCTTCGTTAAAGCAAAGGATGTTTTCGGGCTTAATGTCTCCATGCCTGCCCCAATTCTTTAACAAGTCTCCCCCTGATGTGTTAAACTGGTCTGACTCGTTTGAAAGAACTCTATGTATCCTCTGCAGCCCCTGGGTTATGCCGATACATTGGTCCAGCAGCAAATCTAGATTCTCAAATGTTCTTGGTGGGTCAGGGTTTTGTTTCCAGTATTCTTTCAAATTGGATTGCGCCCAATCGAATAGAAGGCAGTGTTTGTCCCGATGTTGATATGCGTAGAGAAGCTCAATCAAATGTGGATGTTGCCTATCACCACTAAATCGCCTTAATATGTCCACTTCTTCCTCAGCTTGCTGTGGACGAGAGGTGTGCAATACTCTCAACGCGAAATGTGATTTTTCCCTGGAGCGCCTTGGCTGGAAAATGTTATTCCAAATATCTTTTTCTCTGAGAATTATGCTACCGTACCTGATGCGCGGGATGGATTTTGACTTTGTAGATGGTTGCTTCGCCACCCTCGCCATGTTGCCGATACTCAATAAATGGAAAGACGATACCATTTCCAAATTTCTCCAAAGGTACTTCACCGTCGCTTGAGTCAAATACTGGAGCCATAACCTTCCATTGGCAATTCTCAAACATATCGCCTGGTCTGCCTTCCCAGTAATTGCTAAAATTTGCAACCGAGCTATTCGAAGGCTTGACATCATATTCTCGACGATTATGATCCCAATTGAACTCAAAAGGTAGATGGGAGTCATCAATATTTGAATCTATGAGATCAAATACGTATTTAATTGTTCCCACCAGAACCAGACTGGCAAAGACCTTCCGACTTCCAGGTTTCTCAACAATATAACTTGTATAACGGTCCAGAGCTTTATCATCAAGTGACGGGTGTGCGTCTTTTAAGATTTTATAAGTGTTTCTTCGATTAATAAGTTCGTATAGCTTGTCGATGGCAAGGTATTTATCATTAGTAGGGTCTGATCTAAGACAGGACATACGAATCTGGGATGCTAGTTCGTGAAGATCGAGCACAATCTCGACCTCGGGAGATGGCTGGGATACACCGGCCATATGATCCGAAATTGGAGTGAGAATGATGGCAGCTGAATGAGGACTGGAATCCCTAGTCTCAGCATCCGTTATACCGACGTCTTTGCCGGACATTAAATTAAAGTGGTTTGTAATTATTGTTAAAAGTTGATGAAAATTCGACACGAGCTCGTACTGTGCTTTGCACGAAGTTAATTGGGATTGCAACTCTGACAGAAAAATGACTAAATAAACATGTGTTAGCAGCATCGGATTTTATTAAGCTTTAAAATTGAGTCGCGTACTCTATCGATAGTGAAGCTGAACGCCCAGTTGACACAAGTGGCTTCAGCTGAATATTAGACACTTCAGGCCAGTCCAATAGAATTTATGTGAATGGGTACGCGCATGGGACGGCTTGCGATATTTTAAGACATGGGGTGGCAAAGGTGTGGTAAAATCTTGGCTATTGAAGTAATACCGCCAATCATGCCATAGAATCCGACACAGAAGCGCCTTGCCTTTCAAAAGCAAGGACGCTATACCTGTTGCCAACATGCTTCTCATCAAGGCCTAGTGTTTGAAAGCTTCGTAGTTGATTTTGAACAATGCGGGTTAAGCCAGAATTATGCACGCGAATTATGAATGCTGTCTCTCATACTGTGAATAGTCTCAATATGATCCAGTTGCGACAATATTCTGCCATAAAAGTGAATCAAGTAGCATCTATGGGCGTGTTACACTTAATTTGCAGCGAGTCTGCTGACGTCAGATATGAGCGGGGTTTATCCAATACTGTAAAAGCAAGTCGACACAACCGTGCGACCCTACAAGACACGATGTCACCCTGCAAAAATGGCCACCATTGGAGGAGGCCTAAGAGTGCAGGGTAGGAATGAGGTTTTAAGGGGGGATGATCATCCCATCCCCAACACGCCACAACCCTGATCCTGGCTCATCGCCTTATGAGCTACAGGAAAATGAGTTCCTATATGATCTTCTCGGGCGGAACGCTGGAGTGACACCCGAAGGAAAAATAGCTACACATTAGTGTTTAGCATGGACCAGCTCTGGCTTGTTTTGATTCAATCAGCCATGCCACACTCCGGCTGCTCTGAGCAGAAAGCCGCCCCCAGCTCGACTAAGCAGTAAAGGAAAAAAAGGGGTGCGCCAAGGCAGATTTGAGGTTTTTCTGCTGCCCTTATTGTGTCATTTTGGTCTTGGCCGCTTTGCCGCCTCAATAACAGCCAGCTCATGACCCGACTGGTGAATGAAAACATCGAGTCACACACAGTGGTCACCATCGCTTTTTGTGCCGCTTCCGCGTCGCTTCCGCGCCACCCTTGTTACAAATACAGCTACACCGCCTGCTAGGATGGGCCTCAGCTGTTTTTTCCCTTATATCCTTCCACAAACTTCGACAGCCCTGCATCGAATGCACAAAATCTTACCCGTTTTTGTCATCAGTTACTAATTTCATTTGATTTCAACACGATCATCAACTGTCGCTGAAAAGGCATGTTCAAGACAGAACAAGTTATTCGAGTCCACTCGAAAACAGTGAGCCAACAACGGCTCAAGACGATGCTAGAACAACAGTTGAACAAGGAATACAGTTGGAAAGTAGAGATGCGGCACAACTTTTACAACATTCATGTTCGCTGGAACGAGCCACGAGCTGAGAGCGGTATGTGATTTGAGACAAGGCCTGATGGAAATATGGGACCGACCATGTGACAGCATGCCAACTTGCTGTTAGGGCGTTGAACTGAGACATTGATATTTAGGCGGTGAAAGGATTTTAGTGGAGGGCAGGTGACATATTCCCAGCACGCCCCTTCCTGTGCTAGAATTTGGTCAGATTTTGAGCCTTACATTGGGAACATCAGGATCGGAGTTATTGTGGGCGATGGAGGTACTTGGCAGGCATCAAAAGGCAACTGGAACTAGTTACTCTCTTGTTGAATACAACACGATTCTTGTTAATCACATGCAGACGCCTTCTCAGAGCACACCTCGGCTCCATGAACTGCTTGACGCTCGGATTTGCTATACGGCTTGCGTAGCCAGAGTCATGAATTCGTCAACGTGCATGCATTCCACCCTCTCGAGCTTACCGCTTTCCAATGGAATCCATGCAAGCAGCATACCACAGAGCCAGGCAAAAGGCTAATGCGGATTGATGATGCATACGGGATTGAAATACGACCCTTTTCTCCAATACGATAGGGCTATCAGTGACATCGTCTGATCATTGAGGGGTAGATGCCTTGCGCGCTTTTTAGTTCTGCCTAAAGCATCTGCCTGCGTCTGCAGGTTAGCCGGATGGGAAATCACAGAGCCTCATTTTCATTGAGACTTGGACGTAAATAAGCTCAAGTAACGATGATTGTAATACGCGTAGTTCCTTTGACACCTATCGTTATTTCATTTGACCTCGAACCAGGTCCAATCTGTTAGATACTCTTAGCAGTAATATCGGAAAAGTTATGACCATGGACCAATTACTACACGTTGATGATCCTAGCGATAGTAGTGACACGGATCATGAATTTGTTGACCTTAAATTTCAAATACGAAACAACCTGAATAAGAGTATCTTCGACGAAAAGTCCTTTCTTCCGAAGAACCTTATCGATCAATTTACTACGCAAGATAGGATCGAACGCGAATTGGTTGAAAATAGCCTGGATTTTGACTTGGAACTACTGGAATTTACTTCGGAAAAGGCCCCATGTGTCTTTTTAATACTAGTTTGTATCTCAAAATTGGACACTCTGAAGGCTTTCCAACATGTTGGGTTTGATGATAGCCATCTTCCTATCAGTTTGAAAACAAAACAACCATCCAAGAGGAGAGGGAAGAGTATTGAAATATCCTATGAAGTTGGGACTTTAGTTGAGAAGACAGGAGATGTAAAATACGAAAAATGCGACATGTTCAAAGGTCCGACATGGAAAGACGAAGACTTAGACCTATTCGATCTCAAGCAATGGTTATTTCTAAGTCCAGTTTTCACATCGGATCCCCTTGACCATAGATTCAGTGTACAAAGGCCATTGCCCTTTATAGACAAGGATGAAAATAAGACGAAGAGAGGTTATTTCGCGGTTGTAAAGCGGATAAAGGTCCACGAGGCACACCAAAAAGTTCAGGTAGGTATTATTGATCGACCCCATACAGAATTGATGGTTCTTATCTAACCTGATACTTCAATATCGATAAGATAAATGGAAAGTGTCGTCAATATCTCGCCGTAAAAATACTACACGGGGAGGGCTCGCAGAATTTTGAAAGGGAAGCCGAAGCATTGAGAATAACCGGCGGGTTGCGCAACGATCATCTCATTCCTACGGTAGCCACATACCACATCAATGAGACATTTTGCTTCTTGTTTCCATGGGCAGATAAAGGAAATCTGCGAGAAGTATGGGCCAAGGACCAAAAGACACAATCGGGCGGACTGCAGAGGGACTATTCACTTATTAAATGGTCTTTACAACAGATGAGTGGACTGGCACGAGGTCTGGAAGCCTTATACAATGCAGGGCTCCGGCATGGCGATTTGAAACCTGAAAATATCCTTTGTTTTATGGATAGTCCAGGAAGAGGCACTTTGAAGATCGCTGACTTGGGGCTCGGAAAATATCACGCCGAGGTAACCCAAATGCGGCTATACAAAACAGGGACAGACATTGGAACCTTCCGATACGAGGCACCGGAGTGCGAAGTGAAAAACAAGGGAATCCCGCGTTCCAGAGACTATGATGTATGGTCTATGGGCTGCATCTATTTGGAATTCATTCTTTGGTTGCTTCACGGGTATCAGGCCGTGTCGGACTTCAATCACCCGGGGAAGTTCATTCATTTCTGGTCTAGAGACGACAAAGAACTACACGAAGACCTGCTTCCTAACGACACATACAGCGTACACCATGAGGTGAGCAGCAAAATTGATGATTTGTTACAGGAATTGGATGCTTCCGGTGGAGATTGTGCCTTGAAAGCTGTGCTACTGCTCATCAAGGGTCGCCTATTGCGAGTCAGATTAACGCAGCATAACAACGACGAAAGTACAGATGATACACGCGCAAAGGCTCCAGAACTGTCAAAAGAAACCCTGAATATTTATAACCGTGCGTTGTTAAATAAAGCCTACCTGTATAGACCATCTCTGTGGCATAACAAGCGAGGCAACGCTTCGACTCATTTGACGGTTCCTATAAGATTAGACCAACCAGCGCATCCCCGTCCTATAAAGGCTGCAAGTTCTCTATCAGAGTCAAGCAGCAACGAACATAATAGCATCACAATCAATGTGGCGCCATCTGAAGAAGTAAGAGCGGTGTAAAGTTCTGGTTTACCAAACTGACATCAGTATTCAGTATGTACGAGCCCCAGTCCCAATAGGAAGCTTGAATTTCATCTCTAATCAATACTTGAAATAGAACGTAAGGAATCTGATTCAGTCGCATCGACTTTGTGGAAACTAACTTTGATTTAGGTGGTTAGTTCAACCTATCCGGATCGCACGGTGAAAGGCAATACTAACAGCCATGCAGCCAGCAAGTCCTAACAGGTATGACTAGAAATTATCAAACCCACACTGACATTTGGTGTAGCAAATAAACAAGCTGAACGATGTCTGGGAAACGGTTCCTGACAGCACATTTGCCAACAAAGTCATCGAGAAGTTGGACCTGATCAACGCATCAGGATATCCACCCAAGGCCAAACTCTGTCCAGATTGTGAAACAATGGATATATGGTCCCCAGCTTTCAAAATGGAGTACAAAACTTCGACCTTTGGTGAGCGAGCAAAAAAGTGTGGCCTGTGCGAATTATTCTACCAATGCTACAACGGAGAAAAGCAAGATAGTGATGCTATCACCTTCAATCGCACGGGGCCTACATTTCACCAAGACTATCAACCGAACGCGGTCTTGTCAATTTATGTAAACCCAAGTACCTCTCTCTTTATCCATTCAGCTATTCAGCAAACTAACCTTTCATTCAGGCTCCCGCAAACAGCCAGCAATGGCTCAACTGGGCTTTCCGTTGCTACCAGAGCATGGGAGCACAACCCAGAAGATTCTGATGCAAGAATGGCTGAAAGAATGTGACCGCAATCATTCCTGCGCACCAGAGGAAACAGCATCTAGTCAAGCTCTTCTCCCCACCAGAGTTATTTATTTGGGCGAGGATTACACCCAAACAGCACGTCTTGTTGATAATACCCAGGGAATGACAGGGAAATATGTCGCGCTCAGCCATTGCTGGGGAAATCTAACAGAAAGCCAAAGGCGGTGCACATATACAAGCAACTTACCAGATCTTAGACTGTCGATCGACTACGCCCGGCTCCCAAAAACCTTCCAGGATGCCATTCGCATCACCAGTTTATTAGACATCCAGTACATATGGATTGATTCCTTTTGTATTATTCAGGATGACACCAAGGACTGGGAAATTGAAAGCGGTCGTATGGATAAAGTCTTCAGCTCAGCCTACTGCACTCTGGCGGCAGCCTCTGCCAAGTCGAGCCTCGACGGTTTCATGGGCGAACGGAAAGATAGGCCTTGCGTTCTAGTAGAAACCCCAAAGGCTGGCTCCATTTACATTTCCGAAGCCATAGACGATTTCAATCGTGATGTTGAACGATCTATACTCAGTTCTCGTGGCTGGGTAATGCAGGAAAGAGCTCTCTCACGGCGATCTATCTTCTTTACGTCCACACAACTGTATTGGGAGTGTGGAGAAGGCGTTCGCTGCGAGACCCTCGCAAAGCTTAGCAAGTAAGTCGCTGAACGTTGATACTTCTTTCTGCCAACTGATTAATATTCTTCTTAGTCTTAGAGCAGCATTTCTTGGCGACGCTCACTTCCCCAAATCAGTACTCCCATACTTCAGGGGTGGCAGGATTGTCTTTTTTCAGTACTTGTTCAAGTACTATTCAACACTGTTATTCACAAAGCCCGCGGATAGACCCATAGCGATTACAGGTTTAGAACAACGTCTTGTACGCACCTTTGAAACTAAAGGGGGATACGGGGTTTTCGAGTCCTATCTTGCCAGAGGTCTTTTATGGCAACGAGTAAAGGATGGAAACCTAGCACGTATTTCCTTTCCACCTAACCGCAATGTTCCCTCTTGGTCCTGGATGGCGTATGAAGGTAAAGTCGACTTTGTGGATGTCCCTATGAATGGTGCGGATTGGACTAGCGATTTCGAAAGCCCGTTCAAAAACAACATAAGCACTGTCGATAGAAGATATTGGGACTCGGAGCATTATGAAATGATGGACCTGCCAGTCATGGCGAGAGATTTAGTTCTTGTTGAAGACGACATACCTGATAGGGTCATATTTGACAACCCTTACGCTACAGATGTCCACGACCTTTCGTGTGTTGTGATTGGGATCCAAAAGGAGCCTGAAACACCAATCTCACGAATCCACTGGGCTATCATCATAAAACGGGTTGCAGCAGGCGATAGTATTCCAGTTTATGAAAGAGTTGGTATCGCTTCCCTTCTTGCCTCTCATATTTCGTCGAACGCGTCTGGCTGGGGACGAATTCGTTAAAGTCACTGAACTTCATGCAAGATTCACACCAAGTTTTGGAAAATCAAGGTTTAATTTAGTTGGCTATTTTGATATTCGAAGCAGTTTCAATTTCATTATTATACGTTTTGCTGGGGAGTATGGGATTAGCCTCATTCGTACCCACTGGTGAAGCCTTAATTGCTGCCGAACGTAAATTCTATAATTGTTGCCTTGAAAATTTCATTCTACCTTGCACATAGCCATGAGGCTCAATTGCTTACTTGCGGACACGGCCAAACACAGCCAAGCCTGAGCATGCGTCATCTGACGTGTCAGTCATGCAGCGGGGCATTGAGGCCAGTTGAAATGCGTCGAGATTTGCCTTTTATGTCATTTATAATCTCAATTCAATAAATACCTCATTAAAGCACGATTCATTCTTCTTTTGCGGTATTCGGGCGCTCACAGTGGCAAAGCTCTGCGCCCCCGGCTGAATCTCGACATCTACCCCAATTGGCCCCTTCGCATCCTTTTCATACGTATCCCCACCATTTTCAACGCCTCCGATGTGTTTTCGAACTGGTACTTACATTGTTTATGACTGTGGTGGAGAAGAATATGTGCGGTCAGATTATGAATATTGCAAGAGGAGAGGGAAAAAAGGCCACTACGAGACGCCGCTCAGAAACAACATATCTGGAAAGTTGAAGAAATGTGGAAATGTATCATGCCCTGGTTGTTGTAAGTTCGATCGCCATAAACATAGATATGAACCACTAACTTCATATTAGCACGTCGCTGAATTGGCCTAGGCAAGATGGCACCGGAAAAACATCCCAGCTTGGTGGAATTGTGCAAGGTTTAGGTCATGGTTCATATATTCGTGCTCTTATTCAGAAGCGGTCGCGGGGATTTGAGTGCATCCGCTAGATTTCCAAGTCAATGATAGTCATGGTTCTTCGTTTTGAGCTAGACTAAAAAAAAAGAACAAATGTACCAGGGTACAATTATCCGACTTCGGCTTGCGGGCCTCAATGTATTGGATAGGTGACATTGTAATTGAAAATATGATCAGGGTGGGTTGCAATAACAACCATGTGTAAATGGGGCTGTGTCACATGCATTTCTACCTGGTGCCAACACATGGTTGCCTTTTTTTTGACGTGGTCTTGGATGGGTGGAAAGTATCCCACTAGAAATGGTTCGCATAGGCATGCCATTCAGACGCTCGTCATAATGGCCTAGCTTTAATGAGCATCACAGGTGCGTAGGCGTAATTCGCATTTCGATTGTCGATTTCATTGATACGCACGACGAAAAGTCTTTCATGAAGCAGTTTCCATTTCGCAGACGCCGTTGTGAATCTCTCCAGCCGTATATTTTGAATACTGGCCTCAAAAACGTACATATGCACGCGCTCTGAAGCCGAGCATAAATAATATGGCTGAAATCCTTGGTCTTGTTTCGAGTGTTATCACTGTGGCTGAAGTTGCTGGGCGCATCGCTTCCAGCACGTTAGCTCTGAAGAAGCTTTGGTCACAAGTGAAAGATGTTCCGGACACTATTAACAACGTGTTGCTACAGCTTGAGGCGTTGCATCCCATACTATCCGGCTTCGAATGTGAAATACTCCAACATGAGGGCAAGCTTGGACACTCCAGCATCGCTCATCCCAGCCTCATTTTCTGCCGCCGAGCAGCAACAGACTTGGAAACCCTAGTCCAGGACATGTACGAGCAGATATCCTCGGCGCGAGGATTGAAAGGGAACTTAAAAAAGGTCAGAGTTGCAATAAAGGCCCATCATATTACTACGTACCAAAATCGCTTGCAAAACGCTTTACAGCTACTTTCTCTCTCTCAACAAAGCTATCTTATGTCAGTGAAGGATATCTTGACCAGATTTCATGAGAATTAACTTGTCTTAGCACCCTGACGAAAAGGCAACCCTTCATATTCATGGAGGCCTTGCGAGAGGCACTAGCATCTGGAGATAGATTTTTTGATCCATCAGATCAAACAAGATTAGAGAGTCTTCGACGTTGCGAATCCCGATTACCGACCAAGAATCGGTATTCCAATATTGACGGGCCACTGGATTCAACGAGCCCACCCCCTCGCGAGAGTCATGTTGACAACATCGGGTTTAATACGACTTATTCGACGTCTGACTCGAATACACGCGATGGATCCATAGATTCTCGTTAGTTCTATATTTCCCGCATTTTACTTTTAGTGCATGCTAATACTTGGAAGTGTATCATGCTCGAGTTAAATTACCAATGTGGCTATGTCAAAAAGTATGGGACTTCCGGTTCTACAGTTTGATGAATAGATGGACAATTGAACTAAAGTCCTGGTCTGTTCGTCCTTCAGACGCCAAAATATTTGAACATGCCCTTGATGGATCTATCTCAGCGTTGTTGAGGGAATTGGGCACCGGTAAAGCATCCCTCTATGACAGAGGGCCACGCGGATGGACTTTGTTGCACGTAAGTATTCGAACATCATGTCTTACTTGGATATTAAACGAAAATTATAGTTTGCTGCATTCAATGGCCACGTGGATATTTTCAAAACTTTGATGGATTTCGGGGTTCCAGTTGATGAGACGGATGAATTCGGCGCAACGCCATTATACTATTTGTGTAGATCCCAAGAGCACCCACAAGTTGTCTTGGACATGTATCATTTTCTATTCTCCAGGGGTATTACTGACGTCGCAGTGGAAAGGCTATTCCTCCCCGACTACCGCGATACCCGCAAAAGTAGTCTGCATCGTCTGATTTGGAAAGTCCCCGGCTTGATGAGATTGGTAACCAACGATTTGGTTCTGAATCTTCAATGCATGCCAGATACATTCTGCTATGGCGGCATAATATGGTCTTATGTTGATCCAAGCGTAATGCTTGAGATTATTGACCACGATCAGCGCATTTCACCAACGAGATTCCGTGAACAAATGCATAGTTCGAGCGAAAGCTCTCTGCATCAGTTTGCTATCAAGTACTTTCAGAATTCGGTTCAGTTATTGAATTTATCAAATGATGCCAGTCCTGAAGATGATTCATTTTATTTTTGGAGGAAGCTGGCGCGTTGGATTTTCTCCGACATTCAACCTGAAGAGAGGAGTCGAACAGGTGATGGATTGTGGGAGACAGTGACGCCTCTATTCGCTGCGCTATGCCGTATGTGCACTGAAACCCCATCACCAATACTGCGTGTCAAGTCCGCATCCAGGAAACTTCTTGCTCCACTACACATGTGGCTTGAGGACCTACAAGTATCAGGGACAGATCTACTGAAATATGGGAGGGATGAGATGCGCATATTCAAAAATGACGACTGGCTTCAAACATTCAGATGGTTTGATTCATCAAGACAGCTGACCCGAAGCGGTCCACAGCTGAAAAGGCTATTTTATGGCTCTAGCCCCAAAGAGTGGGATCTTATTTGGGATCATGGGTTTGAAGAATTTGCTGGTGAATTTTGGGAACTTCTCGCGAAGCCTTCATACTCAATACCTGGAGCTTGGATAGACTGAGTAAAATCGCAAAACTGTGCCTTGAAGAATTTGTTCCTCTTAATTATAACAACTTGGTGACATAATCAAATCCAATTACACGCAAACTCCTTGCTACCAAGCCAAGGATATCTCAGGTTACCAATTATAGTTTGATGAGTCGTATCTAAAGCGACTCTAAGTATCGCAGAGATGTATGTTGCAAATGCGGTCTTGTTCACAGCTATTTTGCACAATAGCATTGGTCCCGCATTATGCCATTTACCCTAGGGGCTTGAGTTGGCCATTCTATCAACTTGGTATTGAGAAGTTATTATGTAAGACATTTCATTTAACGCTCAAAGCCCATGGGTACAGAGAATAAAAAAGAGGGCCCGCCTTAGGGGTTCAAGTTTAGCCACCTTAGATGACCAAGACGGTAAGGAGCCGACGTCGGAACGGGGTTTCCTCAGCGGGTATTCGATCCATGACGGGAAAGTTGTTTGGAGATTGCGGAGGCCTGCAAGGATCAGGAAGCATGTGGGAACGGATCTTGGTTGAATCTCGAGTTAGTCTTCCGTGTCTCGGTTCTTTGCCGAGCAACGGCTACCAGCCGAATCACAGGCGATCAACCGATTCCCGACTCCAGCTCGGCACGGCCCATTTTCCGATGGGCCACATGTACATATTGCCTCAAAATTAGAAATGGAAGATAAAGATTAGAGGGATTCTCGAATCATGGTCGGCTGCTTGGAGGATTTGTTGTCTTTTTTCATCCCTACTTCACCACTCCTTCATAGCCAATATGACAATCACTCGAGCTATTGGCGCCAACCTGGCCCGTGCGGCCCGACCTGCTCCTCGTAGTCTGCGAACAGCTCCTTTCACAATCTCGCAACGTCGGGGCAATGCCACAACCCCATTTAGACTCCCCGATCCCAGGAATGAACCCAATGTCAGTATTTTCAAATGGGCAACTAATAAGCTTTCTAACACCGCATCTTTCTTTTAGCCTGAGTACAGAAAGGGATCCGTCGAGCGCCAGAAGGTTGAGGAAGCATTAGCAAGGCTTCGCTCTCAACTTCCTGTGCGCTCTGAGGTGTATTACAATGGCGCTCCCCAGAAAACATCCAAGTCATTGGATCAAGTCATGCCTTCCGAGCATGGAACAGTCTTCACAAATTATCCCATGGCTTCAAAGCAACAGACTGCTGAGGCCATTGAGGCGGCGCTGAAGGCTAAGAAAAGCTGGGAGGAGACGCCCTTTGTCGACAGGGCCGCAATCTTCCAGAAGGCTGCAGAGCTCGCCACCACTGAGTATCGTTATGAACTCATTGCTGCGACAATGCTGGGACAGGGAAAGAATGTTTGGCAGGGCGAGATTGATGCCGCTGCCGAGCTTGCAGACTTCTTCCGCCTCAACTGCAATTATGCGGCTGAATTACTTGAAAAGCAGCCGACACGTGGCACGAATGGAATGTGGAGGTATGTCGTAGCTTTACCCATGCCATATTTTGGATAATACTGACATCAGCAGCCGAATGGACTGGCGACCCATCGAAGGATTCGTCTATGCCGTTTCCCCATTCAACTTTACCGCAATCGGCGGCAACCTGGTGTCAGGCCCCGCCCTCATGGGAAATGTCGTTATCTGGAAGCCATCCCAGTATAATGTTTATGCTAGTGCCATCGTGTACAAGATTCTTCTTGAATCAGGCCTCCCGCCTAATGTTATCCAATTCCTCCCTGGAGATGCTGAAGAAATCACTGAGGTTGTTCTTGCCCACAAGGACTTTGGTGGTATCAACTTTGTCGGCTCTTCAAAGGTTTTCCGATCAATTTATGGAAAAATTGGACAAGGCATTGCCAACGAAACCTACAAAGATTTCCCCCGGGTGGTTGGAGAAACTAGCGGCAAGAACTTCCATCTTATTCACCCTTCGGCTGATATCGATAGTGCCGTAAACCACACTATCCGCGGCGCTTTTGAATACCAAGGGCAGAAGTGTTCTGCCACTTCTCGGGTGTATCTTCCGGCATCACGAGCTGATGAATTCATCAGTGGCATCAAGGCCGGTGTGGAGAAGATCACTATCGGAAGCCCCGATAAGGACATGGGAGCTTTTATGGGCCCGGTTATCCACGAACACTCCTTTAACAAGATCAAGTCCATCATTGATGACAGCAACAATGACTCCTCAGCAAAGCTTCTGGCTGGCGGGACATATGATAACTCGGTTGGATACTTCGTGAAGCCAACTGTATATCAGGTCGACTCCCCCAACCACAGACTTTTCAATGAAGAGATTTTCGGACCTGTTATGGCAATCTATGTTTATCCCGATAACGAATGGAGCTCAGTTCTAAAGAATGTCGACGGGTCTGGTGGCGGTCTGGCTCTGACTGGTGCTGTGTTCGCCAAGAGCCGCGCAGCCATCCGCGAAGCTGAAGATGCCCTGCGTTACTCAGCCGGAAATTTCTACATCAGTGAGTTATACAATAAGACTACAGAATCTGTGACACCTCTAACCAGTTCATAGACTGCAAGACGACCGCTGCGCTGATTGGTCAGCAATCCTTTGGAGGTGGCAGATCGAGTGGAACAAACGACAAGGCTGGTAGCTCAGACCCTCTGCGCCGCTTCGCAAGCCCCCGAATGATCAAGGAGGAGTTCTTCCCTCAGAGAACATTTACCTATCCTAGCAATGAGTAATGTCTGGTTTGAATATGATCATTAGTTGCGTTGATGAGCGATGGGAATAAATATTACAAGTCTTATGTTAAGTAGTACGTGACCGCAGCCTTGGGTTGCGGACCTAAAATAAAGAAAGGATTGGCTCATCAAGACTATAAAAATGTGGCCTTGTATTTTAAAGCAAAATGCTTTGGTCTTTGGTCTTTTCTATCTCAATCCACCCACCTTAATTTAACCTGGATTTACATTTAAATATAGATTCCGTTGCATTTATTCTCTATGCCCAAGGCTCTGATAGATCGAGATGCAGCAAGTATATGTAATAATGCAATTTCAGGAAAATTACATATGGGCCGACCCTTTTGTTGATCCATGAATCCTAACCAAGTCCCAAAAGCTGTTTCCAGTAGCCTTTTAGATCGTATGCTACAATCTAAGCACTAGTATAAGGCATCTATTATGCACAGCCTCTTATAACTGACTAAAAAGCTGTGTGAAAAATCCTCGAAACTCAACATTTGCAACACAGCCAACTCCAAAGGCTGGAATGATTCTGACACAGCGCAGTAAAGTGACCGACGGAAGATCTCTTCGAACTTGAGCCATCCTGTTCAGAGTAGATATTTTTCCTGGTCTGTTATAATAGTCCAGCCCAAAGAGATGTATTGGTGAAGCAAACACCTGGGAAATAATGGGCGTCGATAGCTGGGAAATTATTGCCTTGGTATGGGGGTTGGTAGAGATTGAGTCTGGAATCATAGCCGAGAATCCAGGCGCTATCGTGAATGACCCGAATATTGTTACGGCATCCCTCAGTAAAAAGTTTGCCGTTGCGATCCTTGGCATGGCACGTATCCGAGGAGGCGTTACTGTCTTTGGGCCTTTTGATAAGGCCGCAGCACCGAACATTTGAGCATATCGGATGTCCTTCCACACACCTAGCGGCACATTGACCGCCGTTGTTGATGCAAATGTTATCGCACTCACAACCTCTTTCTGAAACTCCACGGCCAATGTTTCCGATCCATTAGCCACCAGATAAGTGCCTGCATACAGTGCCCATACTAAGCCAAATGGCTTCCCAGTTAGGAACTTGATAGGATGTACCAGCGCGGAAGCACCGTGACGAAAGAAACCAGCAATCAGCGGTCGCTGCATTGAAACCTTCTCAAACGCTGCCCTGAGACGTGTTACTTTATGACGTTCATTATGATAGCATGTTCAGTACCTGTCAATGACAGCAACTATTGGTGATATCAAAGTAGCCGAGAGTAGCCCAGCAGCAACATCTGCTGCCAGGCCTCTTTGTAGCTTGCCGAAAATGTCAAGGTTCTCCTGAGGGGTAGATGCAGCCATTTTCGGGAGGTTGACAGCGGTGGCCGTGCTGGTGGCCTCCTCTTTCTTTTCAAGTAGCATGACAAAAACCCACTGAAAAGCCCCCAGCAGCTTGAATGATAATACGTTCAAAATGGACTTCTGTCGTGAGGAAGAACTCGTGAGCACGATGATGCACGGGTTATCGACGCGGGTGTTTCGCCTATTTGATTGGGCTCAGACAGATATGAGCGCTAAGTTATTCGTGGTCTGAATTTTTTCGTCGGAAAATAAAAACCATGATGGGATTAGACTGAGTCTGAAATCCGTTAAAATTTTTCATCCTCTCTGATAAAAGTCATCAGCTGGCTTGATCATTGATCAAATCGGGATAATTGCCGAGGCGCTAAGTAACAAGTCGGTGGTGACATTTGCTCGGATCTTTTCCAGCCACGGCTATTAGCCGACATTCCATTATCAAACATCAACAACGAATTTGAGGAAACACATTGAAGTCAAGCAGGTTCTCAAGCGGTGCGTCGATGACTTTTTATTTCAAATTAACGCATGGTGAAAAGTGGCGCCGGCCATGGCAAAGTAACAGTGCTCCGAGTTCGGCGCTATTTTTGTATGTACTAATAATTAGAAGTTGAGAATCCAGTAGCATACAATCATCATAACTGCACGGTAAATGAAGCAAGTCTCTGTACAGTTCTGATTTTGATGGACTTTGATTCCGTGCCAATTCTGGCCTTTCTTTAGAACCATGATGACTACAAGTACAACTTTTAAGCACGGCGAGAGGGTATTTCGACATAGTGTCCCTGGACCGGGGACCAGAAACATATTAAAAATGATTGAAATGAATAATATTATGCGGCTTTGCATACAATTTCATATCTTGTAAGTGAGGTCGCCAACGCATTGCACTCGGTTCTATGCCGACATCGCGACCGCGGATCATACCCAGCCCCACCTCCTTGGAATGCGGGAGTGGCGGCAAAATGGCCGATCAATCGGAAGCGTCGACACGGATCGAGCCTCTAAATATCTCGCACCGCTTTGAAGTAACCTCGACAGCGATTACCCTGTCCTCTACAATAACGTAGCTGCCATGGGATCCGACATAGCGAATATTGTGGCTGGCACAGCTGGTGGCGCGGCCCAGGTTGTCATCGGTATTGTCTTCCGTCATGGATTCCCCAGCACACGGCTAACAGATTCTGAACAGGTCAGCCATTCGGTTTGTTGTTCCCCTCTGGATTTGGATCGGAAGCCCCATAGTAAGACATGATTCGGTAGACATTGTCAAGGTTCGACTACAAACGAATGGAGGGAATGCATGGACTGTTGCGACCAACATTTGGAAGAAGGAGGGACCACTCGCCTTCTACAAAGTACGAGATTTTCCATCCAAAATATCTCTACATATTCTCATTCATTTAGGGATCATTGCCTCCTCTTCTCGGACTCGGAATTTGTGTAAGGAGAATCCAGCCTCAAGCGGTGCAAGAATGTGTGCTGAGAAGTTCCAGGGTAGCATCCAATTTGGGGCTTTTCATTATTTTTGCAATCTCCTACAAAACCAATCTCATAGGAATGACAGAGCGCTGTCATTAGGAGAATTGTATTTGACGGGCGGCGGTGCTGGTTTGGCCAACAGCGTCCTTTCTGGCCCTATCGAGCACATCAGAATCCGCCTTCAGACCCAGCCCGATGGCGAAAAGAAGTTGTACAAGGGACCAAAAGACTGCCTTCAAAAGATCTACCATGAATCCGGTATCAGAGGCATTTACCGGGGTCAAGTGATCACGATGCTCCGTGAGTTTCACGGATTCGGTGTCTGGTTTGGAGCATACGAAACTCTCGCAAATATGGCCGCGAAAATGGATCACAAGACACGAGCAGAGCTCCCCAGTTGGAAAGTCGCCATTTGTGGTGGGCTTGCGGGAGAAATGATGTGGTTGCTGTGCCACCCATTGGATGTAATCAAGAGCAAGATGCAGAACGATGGGTTCGGAGAAAGCCAAAGATACAAGACAATGCGGGAGGCTTTCAAGGTAACCTGGAGAACACAAGGCCTTCCTGGCTTTCTTGATGGCCTCCTTCCAAATTTGCTTCGTGCAATGCCTGTATCGGCAGGTATATTTTCCACGTAATTGTCCTCATTTTAGTGAATTACAAGATACAAAAACTGACATTGATACTAGGGTTGAGGTGGTTCGAAAGGTTCTTGGGTAGGATGAGATGGCAATCGTTGGGGCGCATGTCTGAGGCCAGCAATTTGCAGAGACAACGGAAATAACACGGCATTATACTGAATGGATATTAGTTCTCATCATAAGTTGAGTCTGATAGAGACTACTCTGAAAACAATTCAATCATCGTAGTCTACGTTCTAAACACGTCATCTACCATCCTTGACCCACTTCGCGGAAATCACCTCGGAAGGGCCTCGCCGAGACTCGCCTAAAAAATCAGCTCCGGCTTAATGACACCCAGAATCAAGAAAGAATCAAGACAATCTTGATTTTGGTACAAGTAGAGCACTATCACTATTTTCGTTTTGCAGTTAAGACTACACATCTCCAAACAGCAGGGCATGTTTGATGAGGCTGTAGTTAAGGGAGCAATCGACTCTTCAATCAAGTTAAATGAATCCAATAGTCTGAAAGGTAGCCTTACCCTAACAACGGCGCGCTACTGTCATCCAACAAGCCGGGACGAGCTAACCGCTAAATGCTCCCTGTACTAAATGGGGAGCCCCTGAGTTGCGTTGGTGGGGGGGGCTTTTCTAGGTCAGGTTTAGGGAGGTAACCAATCATGATCGATCGGGGAGAGGCATATTTTGGTCCGACACAATCTGTTTGCCGACAGCCGCTACGCGCAGTCTCGCGTTCTAGACCACTAAGGAGCCACAATTGAGACGAAAATGAAACGAAGCGCTACTCGGAGAAGCTTTCAAACAACCTACTTCAGGTTGCTAACAGTAGCTATAAGGAACTATTGAAAAAATAAAACCACATTCAGGCACATGACTCGGCCCCAATAGCCGCTTCTTCCGGACTCGATGAAATGTAACACGGAAGGTCTGAGCGGTTTTCGCAAATATATTTAACTCGAGCCATAGGCTGCTTGTTTCTTTTCTTCAAATGCCGTCAAATTTGGATGCCTGCGCATGATGATGTTAGTCTCACGTTGGCTGGCACTTTCAGCCAGCCTTCTCGCTGTCGCGCTTGCTGACTACGACGTGTGCGCCGACGGGACCGCCTGCGACACCTTTAGTGTTGATTTTTTAGGCGGAGACCATGCTTGTGCAGTTCAACCTGACAACCCCAATGACATCGCCCTTGAGGTAACATACTGGTAAGAACTTCAGGATAAATCACCACCCACTTGAATCATGTTAATCAACCACACACAGCCCCTGCGATGGTGATAGGTACGCTTTCGCACAGCTTGTATACACAGACATTGATGGCACTGTTTCATCTACGTATGCCAACTCCGATTTTTTCGTCCCTCAAACTACACGTGTCGTTGCTTCACAGTCATACCTTGTTCCGCTTGCTACCATTCGGCCTGGTTCTTACGTGACTGTTATCGGCCAGGCGAAAGATATCAATGATAACACCTACACCTATGACACAACCAGCTTCCTTTTCACTACATCAAGCACGGATTATGTACAGGCCACTGAGACTTCGACAACTGCGAGCACAGTGGCACAAACACAGACTTCGACAGCCACTACCACATTGACTGAACATGTTCTCCAAGCAATCGAGAGCACCCCGTGCCTTCAGGGTACTGTTACCGATGAGAGCACCCAAACCACTTCTACAGTCATTACGTCGACTCCCCCACCCGTCACTGTCACAAGTACGGTGACCCAGTCCGTTACGAATACGGGAATGATCACGGTTACATCGAGCATCCAACAAAATACTGAAACAAGTGACTGTACCACTGGAACCTTGACGGAGACTGCTGAGGCAGTCACTTCCACCACAACAACAACTGTCACTCCTATCACGTCAACAATGACAAGAGTCATCGATACTCACAGCACAATAACCAGCTGGCTTGTCGAGACCATTAGGGACAAGCCGGCCACACATACTGTTTCCACAAAGAAGACCTCAACCAAGTACGGGCCCACAAAGACTGTTACAAAATCTGTGACCCTCACATTGGACCCTCATGTTACCACAAAAACGGTCCTCTCTACGTCAACAATCCACCTATCATGCGTTGGAAAGTTTCCTAGGAGGAACTACAAGCGTCAAGGTGGCTCAATCATGTTTGATACGCCAGATTGCTTTGATGACGTGGATACTACCGTCACGACTGGCACGACGACCAGTTTTGTTGGAGCGGCTACCACCGTCACAACCACTGATATGCAGACGATCACGGTGCCCACGACCGTCTCGTCTTTTGCCAACCCCCCCACAACGACACTCTGCAGCGACTATTATTCCACATACTCTACGACTACTACAGTGACCAACACCGTTGTTACCACTGCTCCTACACCTACAAGTACAAGCACCACAGTTTCGACTGAATACGACACGGCCACAGACACCCAGACGTCGACCTTCACCCCCGACCCTCTCACTACAACTGTTTGCTCGGATGTGGCTGGAACCTCCACTGTCACTCCGACCAGCACGGACACAGTTACAAGCACTGCTGACCAACTCACAGTCCAGACGTTAATCACTCGAACCCTGGTGGGCACGGTGTTCCAAAGCAGCACCAAGAGGATTCCAGCGTCTCCTGCTACCGTGACCACTACCGTGTATGGATCGGCCATCGCCACAACCATCTATCCCACGAAGACGGTTAGTGTGACTACTACGTTGGCCTGCAAGACGACCACCAAGACGCAAACGATTGTGGTCAAGGAGACTCGGTACCCAGTCAGCTCGCCTCCCCTGTGTGCAGACACCAAAGCCACACGTGGTCCGTCAAAGGGATATTCGGACTAAGCTTATGCTAACCATGATGCTTTTTCCTGGTGCGCACTCAGATACGCAAAAAGTTGGTCTCTTAGGTAATATCTCAGCGACCGAAGTCATTACTCTATACCACGAATCCTTGGTCGAGATCAAAAAGCTAGGCACATGCTTCACTTCTTAATCAAGTTGAATCTAAATCTATGATGATTGGCAATGGCAAATATCAATGCAGAAGCATTGAATGGAACAATGGATAAGGCAATCCCTCGTGCCTTAGAATGCAGTAGTTGGACAGTGACGTGGCCAGTACCTGGTTGACCGGCAGTAATCGGAGCAGTGAAAAATTTACTCTGCAAATGACTCCATTGAAATCATGCGACATTACAAGCCTTCCTGTTGCTTCAAAATTGCTGCGCCTGCACATCCAATGAGCCTGTGCGACAGAAGGTTCGCATTTAAGCTTGCAGTTGCTCCTGCCGCATACCAAAAGGTGGGCTTCACTTCTTAATTCTATCTAATTATTCTTATACTATAATTGCAATTATTCTAGCTTGTATATACTTTTCTCCTGTCAAGAGCATCTACCAAATAGCAGTCAACGAAGAGTTCTCAGGCATCTTCCTGTTTTTGTGATAGTGCTTTTAGAAAGCGATTTTTGGAATTGTCCGGGGATGGGGCCGAGGAGAAGATTGAAATTAACCTGATTTTTGGCCCATTTTAATAAAATGCAACAGGGTAAATAAGTCAGAATAAGCAATGAGTGAGAGTAAATGTGGATAGAATTACTATTGGTAAATCTGTTTATGTCTAGCTAAAAAAACAAGAGGTGAGCTCAACCGGTTTTCCAGGAGCAGGCAGCAGCCACAATTAGGTTGCAATATAATAAAGGCTGGTTATTTTGCCCTGACCAAAAAAAATAATTAACTTAAATCTTCTATGCGTATAATCTTAATATATCTATAACTCTATAAATAAAAAGTCTATTATAGGCTGTCTCTTA